>WPIO01000015.1:4605000-4882500 GCA_009760855.2 Cristatella mucedo
AAACGCAATCTTGGCTTTCATTTCTATGTCGATGACACTAAGCACTAACGGCTCTTTCAGCCTTCTTAGCTCCGTTGCTTTGCATCCGAATCACTTGCCGCCTGCATCAACGGCATTCTCATTTGAATAGCTAACAACTTCCTGACGCTTTAAGACGGTACAATGTAGGCTTTCACTTCTATGCACATGACACTCGATTGTACCTTTGCTTTGATCCCTCCAGCTCGTCGAATTCTCTCAACTCCCTTCCTGCATGTATTGATGACGTCCGCACATAGGTGGCAGCAAACTTTCTTAAATCGAGTGATGATTAAACCAACTTACTAGTTATATGCATTCCAAGTGTGATGCAGAAATTAGAAAGGTTAGTGCTAAAACTCGGCTTTGCCAGCTTATCTCCCGTTGAATCTGTACGAAATGTAGGTGTCCTGTTCCAAAGTAACCTTTTTCATTCGACGACCACGTCATCTCTACAGTCAAGTCTGCCTATTTTCAGCTACATAACATTGCTAAAATTTGGCTTGTTTAGACAGATATACCAAATCTAAATTGGTCCATGCAAGTGTGACATCCCATCTCGACGTCTGTAACTCACTGTTGGGTGGTCCACCGGCCTGTGCAATCAGGCGCTCACAGCTGGTACAAAACTCTGCAGGTAGGCTTGTCTGTCGTGAGCGGCGCAGTTGCCACATCACGAAACTTTTCGCCGACCAGCACTGGCTACAAGTCAACTAACCCATCGACTTCGAGTTTTTGCCCTAACTTTTAGGTCCCTCCATTCTTTGGCTCCAGCCTACCTATCAGATCTACTCCCCCACCAGGCCAAGCATCGTACCACCCGCCTCTCGGAATCCAACAGTCTATAAATACCTGTACAAACCTCAAATCCTTTGGAGACCGTGCATTTAGTTCGTATGCTCCCATAGCCTGGAACTCCCTCCCGACTTGCCTCAGAACACCCCCTGACTTGACCACATTTAAAAAGAACTTAAAAACACACCTATTTAGGACAGCATGTATTGGGTCAATGTGATTCGTCCTTCATGTGTTTATGCGTGCTGACACTGTTGCATGCTGCCACTTACCACATTTGCATGCTGACCCTGTGCATATCACCCTAACCATGTTATATATGTTGCTTATCAAGCATGATATTGCTCATTTCGGAATCAAATCGTTTACCTATACCTCGTACGAACCTCAAATACTTGGTAGACCGTGCCTTTAGTTCGTATGATTTTACTCACCGTTCAATTGCATTTCCCTTTGCAGCAAATGTAAAGCGCCTAGAGAGAGATTAAGTTCTCTGAGGGCGCTTTACCAAGTGCATTATTATTATTATTATTGCTCCTGGTGACTGGAACTCACTTCTGACTTTCGTCACGACATTCCCTTACTTGACCAAATTTAAAAAGAAACTAAAATGCTGCATGCTGCCACTGACCATACTTACATGCTGATCCTGTGCATGTCACCTCTAACCATGTTATGCTTCTTGTCGTTGATCATGCTACCACTAACCATTCGATCATGCTTCTTTGGCAGCAAATGTAAAGTGTCCAGAAAGAGATTGAGTTCTCTGAAAGTGCTATAATAAATGTAATATGTATTATTATTACGGCCAACCGAACAGTTATGGGCCTGCATAGTGTCACCCGGAATTTGGAAGACCTCAGCCACAAGATTGGTTCATCTAGCATCCAGTGATGTATTCCCGTAATTTGGATGTGCTATTCCAAAGCGACTTGTCATTGGATGGGCACATCGCCTCCACTGTCAGGTCAGGCTACTTTATGAATGAGCATTCTCGAAATCAGGGCCTGCTTCGACAAGAGTACTTACTACAGCCAAATGAGTTGCAACTGGTGCAAAGCGCAGCAGCTCGTCTGATCTGTCGTCAGAAGCGAAGCTACCACATCACAACCCTTCTGTATGACCTCTACTAGCTTCTTATCATGCATCGAATCGATGTCATGACTCTTCTTTACAGGACGCTTGACCAAGCCTACCTATCCGACCTTGCTCCTCCAGTGTGCTGCTGCTGCACCAGCTGCTCCTCCTCTGCTAGTCATCTCGTCGTCCCTTGTACTAAAAGCCTTGATTCAGGCTTCAGCTATTATGTGCCCCGAGTTTGGAACTTGCTTGCATCGGCTGACACTACCTGCAATGACCTTATAAGTACATTGGTACCTCGGCTTACGAGTTTAACTCGTTCAGTGCTGGAGCTCGTAACTCAAATTACTCGCATGTCAAATCAATTTTCCCCGTTGAAATGAATTGAAATGGCTGAAGCTCGTTCACGACCCCCAAAAACACGGCGATAAAATGTACTTACAATTAACGAATATTATTTTAAACATGATACAATAGAATGTCTTGCAATAAACGGTTTTTATTAATCCTAATGTACAGGAGTAACTTGGGGATCAGACGACTTAAAGATGCTAGTAGAGTTAAAGGAGAAAGGCTGAAATGAATATCCGAATCGTATTCTCCGATTTTTGCCCTTTTTGCCGGGCTTTTCTCGATTTCAGTTTAATGGCTGGGCCTTTACGTGCGGACACGCCGATTGTTATCAGTTATGCTATGAACTCTCGCACGACGATATTGCCTAAACAGGGTACAGTACGCACTTGGCTGTTCCAGCCGTTGTCGGATTTAACATCGGATTCTGGCGATCTTGTGCGTCCAAGCACCACGACGGCTCGCTCGAGTCTGTCTGGGAGCGAACCAACAGGCCTGCGCTTGGCTGCACACCCGGGTCATAGGGCAGCGTCTTTCAACGGAACGTCATTCGATGTCCTACCCTTACTGGCCTGAGTAACCACAGGCATTGTGACGGCAACTAGCGGTGGAGTATCTGAAGTTGGCTCGTAAGCCGAATTTTAGCTCACAACTCAAAAGCAAAAGTCGGCCGAGAGACAGCTCGTATCTCGAAACACTCGTATGTCGCGACACTCGTAAGCCGAGATACCGCTGTACGTCATTTTAAGTCCGAGCTGAAGATGAATCTGCTCTGGTCAGATAAAGCTGTTCCTTTGTAGCAGTGAACTTGTCTTCTTTTTGTTCCTGCGTACTTTGAGTGCTGCTTAGCTATGCATGATTCTGTGCATTTTAGTGGCCAGAGTTCTTATTAACTGATGGGCCGGAGTGTCTTTGTGTTGAGCTGCGTTTACACGGCAGACCTTCCACCTGACCGACGCTGACTTTCCTTCTAGTTACGACGTTTACACGATATAATTGATGGCCGATTCAGTCCCGCCGACAGCCCGTGGTCTAATCCGGGAGGCTGCTACGAAAGGGGGTTCACCGCTTAGACGCCAAGCCTGCACCCGCAGAAGCTTGAGTTTGCCGCGGTTATCATTGTGGAGTAGTGTGAGAAGAATATAAAAAGAACGTAGGCATTTTAAGAATGCTTTTTCGAGAAAGGAAGCAGTACTAGCAGTAATGTTCACCATTACGGGGGTTTGTTGATGGATTCGATAGACGGACGCACGCGGTCTTCTGCGTAGAAAAGGCCGGAGCCGATGGAGGCAATGAGGCATAAGCATCCCACATTCATGGACTTGCTCTAAGCGCATCAATATAACTTGAGCCTACGAACGTCAGCTGTTTTTATTTTGGTCGAGGGGTGTAGGTGACGAGCCCTGGGGTCTTGATTGGTCGGCTGGACTAACGAGGAGCCAGCCGACAGTAGATGCAGATTCTCCTTCATATGAGAGTCTTCAGACTTGGCTTCTCCCCCAAAATGTTGTGACGTATGATGACGCAGTAGCCTATATAGTGTGGGAAATCGGTCCAAAATCTTTGCATGAGTCGGCTGTGTAAACGCAACTTAGTTTTGCGTACTGGTCTTGGCTTGATACTTACGTATCAAAGCACGATACCGTTCACGTCACTAGCCGGTCCTTATTGATGCTCTTGTTGCGAATTGCAAAGCGCCCGGACAGAGATTTGATTCTCTTAGGGGTTTACACAAATGATCTGTCAGTAAGAATCTTATTATGACGCAATGTGCCTATCCTACTGTGTTGAGCAATTTTGCGCATGATAATGAACATGATAGCGCCAGCAAGTATATCAACGGAAGGCGGGTGGAAGTTCCGGTGAATTTATGAGAGCTTTCTTCTCAGCCGCGGTTAAATGCTGACCTGGAGATCGAATCTGCAACCTCAAGTTCGAGCTGGAGCTTCGAGTTGTGACCAAACCCTCGAGATGCCACTCGAGTCTGAATGTGCACAGATTATAAAGCTGATGATTGAAAGCTCGACGTGCATGTAGCTACCGACTAACTGGCTTCGTAAACAATGGCATAACGTGGGAGGGGGATAGGGACAACCTGTCGTAGAGGTATCGGTCACGATCTCAAAAATCTTTATTTCAGAAGTCACGTATACTTGATGGAATTCTAGACAGACAATGTGCACAGTAAGCTTAAACCGTATCATCGGGGCTGCATTGGGGTAACAATGGAATGGAAATCGTTCGACAGCCTCATCTGCTCGCGCGTTCGGGATTACTAGCAAAACGTTGTGCACCTGATTGGTCTCTCTCCCACTGGTGCCACAACATTGATCCGAACTGGCGTAGGGTAGAGCTGCACGCTCAGCTTGAAAGTTTTTGGTCTCAGCATCGCTGACGTCATAGAACGGCAGTAAGGTCATACGGTGCAGTTCTTCAGGCCTTCAAATGGTGCAGGTCTACTTTCGCAGACACTTGAGACAATGCTTGCATAGCGAATCGCGTGCGACATTTACATGCCTTGACTTACATATGCCAGCTACAGACGGTGCCGCTGGCCGCGTACTATATGACCGGCTTCACTTCAACAGCTATACTTTCGATACTGCATTCGTCGGCACCTCTTCGTATGCGGAAGTAGCCGTTCTCACCCCACGAAGTACCCCAGCTATTTTTTACGATCCAGAAGTCGCCAGCCACGGGATCAGTTCCATAGCCCACTATCAACACGACGTGGTTGGTGATTTCGAATGGATTGAAATGATCTTCGAGGTCAGTGTGATAATAGACGCCGCCGGAGTAATGTATGAAGTCGTTGTACACCTCAAAGGAGACGGCGATCGGGCCGTCTCGTACCAAAGCCAAACGCATGGCTTCTTCGCTGCAGCTGTAAAAAAACAACAGCTGTGGGTAAGGACGTGCACAGCACATGCCGATCTAAAACTAAGAGGCATAACCACCAGCATGTGCGCATTTGAAATCTGTCGTTCATACCATGTTTTACGGCATCGTCCTTCGGGAATTGGCGAGGCGACATTAGTAGATAGGTATAACAGAGCTTACACTGGATTATTAATATCGTTCTTAAACCCAAATCAATAAGTAGGCTGTGATAAGAAATATCCATAGTGTACAAGTACATCCTACGGGACGCTATCGTCCATTGGCTTGGTAAGGATTAGGAATTGAACAAACTCATGAAGTTTTGAATTCAAAGATTCGCTGCTGCCATACGTTCATGCCATGACTTTTTTATTCCAACCGTACACTTCACCTCAGTTCGAATCAGCTTCACGTCAGCTCCTAGTTGCTCAGTCTACCTCAGTCTTACTTACTTTCTACTCAGTCTTCCTCATTTTACATCTTGCACCATCTTTCATGTGCAGCCGGTCATGCTAATCTTCGCACAATATTAGACGGACGAGCTAAACGCATGTGGCTGCTTTGGAAACTTATGAAGCGGAACTAGAAAATGATTAAGACCCACACAGCTTACAGTACGATGAGATCAGCTATTTGCTCAGCCCAGAAGAAAGGACAGGTGGGGTGGCCACCACGTGTTCATCAGCAGAAAGCCAAAGCCGTTCGTGGAGCCGTGTTTCGTCAAAGCACAAGATAAACTCAACTGCCGCTCACTACGAAGCTCGTGCGGCACATGACCAATATGGGGCAGTAGAGGAAGAAGGGGCTGTGAGAGCACCAAAGTCAACGGTAACGTCGTTCTGTCCATGGTTAACGTTAAAGGAAAGGTCGGACGATTAAACAGCCGCATTGTATACAGCGGCAACAGAGCCTTAGTTGTGGCTATCGAAACACCTTGCAGTGGGCAACAAAGGATCGCCTGCTGACAGGACTCGAACCCATCACTGGTCGGCTGGTGAAGTTCGAGGGCTTTACCCCTGGCCTAATACCCAGTGGCAATTTACCATCAAGTCTCCCCCCCCCCGCCCCTCTCTCTGGTAGCTCAGTAATGTAGAGATATTCCTGAAACTTTAGTGGTCCGCTACAGCTTGCTCTGTGCTCTAATTTAAGCCGCGTAACGTAAGGAGCTTGACGTCCTCGTTAGTAGCCCTGGTTTGGCTCAGGGGTCAAAGATGCTCGACCTCTTTGATGACCGAAGTCGAGGGCTCAAGCCCCGTGCAGCATATGCGAAGCGCCGGGATAGAGATTTAGTTCTCTTATGACGCTATATGAATGATTTATATTTTTGTATTCTCTCTAGCACGTAGTCGCAATACACACTGAGACGTGAACGAACGAGCCGCGCATTACAGGGGTCAAGGTGCAGGACAAGTAGAAAAAGCTCGTTTGCCTAGGTCATCGGAGCGCCATCAGGCGGCACAACTTACGCGCCGTAATAGCCTCCAATGTAAGCGTAGTTGTACGTGTACTGTCTCGGGCAGTCAAGTGCCGTGCTGCATGGGCCATCTACGCCCTTGTAAGGGTTGCAGCTTTCTGCCACAACGCCGAAATCTTCTCCGTATTTTCCAGCAACCAGATAAGGGAAACCTCCGGCACAGCCTGTTTCAATATTAAAAGTGAAGCTGAGCTGAATCGAGCAGCCACATTTATATAGCCGCAGAAGCGCCACTTCATCGGTCACATCCGATTACTCCAGTGAGCCCTAATGGTTTCGCGACGTTCGAGCCTACTATCGTTCGAGCCTATCTACTATCGTTCCTACTATCGTGAAAAAAGGCAAAAAAGCGAGACGCTTATTTCGCGCGTGCTTTCGCAGCAATGTTTGCCCGCGCATGCGACGAGGATGTGCGGGAAAATAGCTGCCCAGAAGAAATACCTCGAACACAAATCGCCTTCCCTTTCGAGGTCAGCATAAGAGCGCTGGTATCAAAATTAATTTCTTACCGTAACATTACACAATGCACACTAGCCTAAATCGCACTTGGCTGGCGCACTTGGAAGAAGCTATTAGAGCGAGCAGACGCGCGCGGTCGGAGCAACGAGAGCCTCAGGAAGTCGGGAGATAAAAGAGCTGGGCAATACTCGAAGCCATTGTTAAAGCCCTAGACGCGATTCATCGAGCGCCGCCTGGGGGAGAGGCTTTGGTTCAATGGCGACGCTGCCGTCTGCTTCCGGGTCCGGTAGGTGTCCGAGCACGAACCGTATGCGGGATCTTCTTGTCCGGCACGTTCTTTTTTATTCGACTGCGGGACTTCGCCGACCAGACGGTTTGGAGTTCGAATCACGAACAGACTCCAGACGCCACGGGCCTAGCCGGAAGCGTGCAATAGTCGATTCTCCACTTACCCTGGGAGTACCGCGAGCACTCGACGACATCCTGCGTGGAGTAGACGTTCTGAATCGTGTTGTTGCTGTAGACCCTCTGTCGTGCCTCGATCAAGGCCATGGAAGCGAAGGCGTAGCAGCTGCCGCACGTGCCTAGCCCAAGCGAACGCTCATGAGCCGCCCGCAGAGTTTGCCGAGGGTTTGTTCCGGGGTCAACGGAATGGTCGCGACTACAGGCGAGGTCATCGTGCAGCTGGGACAGTACTGCGCTAAAGTAAGGCGACAGAGCTCGCCCTGGCGGCGTTAGTATTGGCATTAATTGCCGTCGCGGGCGTGGCCTCCTCTACTGCCGCTGCTTCGTCTCGAGGAGTCGTTGGGTAGCAGGAAGCTACTGATAGACAGACAGGCAGACAGACAGGCAGATGGACGGACGGACAGACGTGTGAGCTTAGGCTAGTGCTAAGCCAGCAGGCAGCCTCAAAGTAGCGGCGCAGGCGACGGAAAACCTTGATCTCGAACCGGGCTGATATAGTTGACGCCGTTGACTTGTCGCCAGTCGAAGGCGTCGGGCAGCGTCTTCAGTTTCTGCGACAGGTCCTCGGTCGGTCGGACTGCCCGCTTGGGAATCCTTCAATTGAAGGACGGGCAGTAGCTCGGATCAAGGTCAGGAGAAAGTCAATGGACGGCAGTCAATGTGCGGCGGGCCGTACGCACACAACACGACGGCATCACGTGTTCAGATTGCACGCAATAGCCGGTGCATTTCGCCATTCGCTCGATTTAAAGCAAAGAGTATAATAAAGTGAATTAAAATTAAAATTAATTTAATTCAATTTAATTTAAGCACATTTCAAGTAAAGAGCTGCTTGCTTATTTAATTTGACAGCTTCACATTTGAACAGCGATAGACAAGTAATGTAAGGTAACGTACCTCCGTCTGTAACTCCACAACGCCATACAGACCAAGTGGGCGTTACGCAGGAGGGTTTTGTATAACGAACTCACACAGCCTAAGCGGCTTTCGGACGAGCACGAGCGGCTCTCGGCCCACTGTCGCAGTGGACTGTCGCAGGACTCGAACCGACGATCTGGGTCGCAAAGTTCGAGCACGTTTCCGCTGGGCAACCGATTCGAGTTAGGGGCTGGTTAGGGGAAGATAGAGCTTCCCTACCTGGAAGGCGCCGAGGTGCAGCGCTGCAGGTGAACGACGGACGCGCTACCTCAAGTCCTGTCCTAGTAGTTTGGTTTTGTCCTAGAAGTTTGGTCATCGCCCATCGCAGTGGCCAACCCAGCCGCGCTCGCATTCTTTCAGTCAATGGGCATGACAAGGTGGCTTATTGGCGGCGTCGCTGCCGTTGCTCGCGAGTCGCTTGGCTATAGGAGCTGCAGTTTTCGTGTGGGCGGGCCGTCGTTTGAATCAGTTACTATCAGATCCCCAACAAAGGCCACGCCTCTTCCAGCAGGAAGTCTACCAACCTCCTGCTGGCCTTGTTTATGGAGGAGTTTTCCGAGTTCCTCACTAAAATATTTTCGTGGTTGACAGGCCCGTTATATATATCGCAGGAGACAGACATTCCGAGCTTCCTCTGCAGCAAATGTGAAGTGCCTAGAAAGAAATTGAGTTCTCTGAGGGCGCTATATCAAATGTATTATTTATTATTATTATTATTAAAATTCACGTTGACACACTTAGAAACAGTAAGGTCTGCTCATTTCTTGACTGTCTGAGGAACTTCGGGTTGATCCAGCACGGTAATCATACTACTCGTATCGGTGGCCATACTCCGGATCTCGTAGGATGTCCGCCCCACTGACCTTATTGTTTGCCCGCTGATCATGTTGGATCGCTGCTCTGTCTCGTTTACTGTTCCCGTTTGGCTATAGGTGCAGTACAAAGACCAGTTCGTCAAGCGTCGAAACTTAAAAATAAATAACCCGGAGAACTTTATCGAAACCTGTTTGTGATGCAGGTCTTCTCGATCTGCACCCATACTCGGCCGACAGCCTCGATACCTTCGCTGATGCAATGAACGTGAAAATTAGGAGTTGTCCTGACGTGCATGCTCCCATACATTCTGTCCATTTACAGAGCCGTAGAGACTCCTACAAATTTACTATACAACTTCAAAAGGTGCGTCGTGTCAATCGAAAGCTTGAACGCCGCCTTCAAAAGTCTGAGTCTGACGAAGATCTAGCCAATTTCAAAGACTTCCTGCGAGTCTACACATGGAAACTTACAAAAAAGCAGGGCCTCTTTTGTCGCTCGAAAAATTAAGTTGTGCCAGTCAGACCCAAAAAACTGTTTTAAGACAATAAAAAATCGCTTGCCTACTCTGAGAGGTCTCACTCCCTGGTACTAACGGCTCGGCCGGTAAGTTCTCAGCCTTCTTCTTTGAAAATATTGCACACATTTACGCCTTCATAAAGCCCCTTCCGACTAAAGAGATTGTTAAGTTGCAACCTCGAACCTTCCTTAAGAGATTCTCCGAGGTTTCTGCATACGAAGTGGCTACCTTATTAAAGTATAGTAAAAAGAGCTCGTCTCCTGAAGACCCTTTATAGTACCCTCTGTAGTCTTCACTGGCAAAGAAAACGTAGTCCAGACATGGGTCAGATTGCTTATGCTTGTCTGGATAAAGGGGTTGTTGCAAAGTCCTTCAAATCGGCCATACTGCTCAAGCGATACATAAAAGGATTGGATTCAGAGGTCAAGGCAAACTGTCGCCCAGTTTCCCTACTTCTTTTTTGTCAAATATTCTTAAAACGATAGTCGCTGGGCAGATTGTAGCATGCATTAAAAAGAATTGTAAGAGACATTTCAGTCGGAATTTAAGCAACATCACTTCACTGAAACTGCTCTCATCCGTGCAACCAATTACATCCAATGAAGAAACGATACAATTCAAAATATAATTCATTTGTATAGCGCCCTAAGGGAACTTAATCACTATTCAGACGCTTCACATATACCTCGGGGCTCAAGCCCACGACCTCAGCCAGATCTTGGTCGGTGCGAGCACCTTAAACGCTGGACAGGAATGTCACTGCCCTAGCGCTTCTAGATCTATCAGCTGCATTCGACACCCTTGATCGCGATATCCTGCTTAAATGATGGAGAATACCGATCGGCTGGCAGACGAGGTACTGGCCTGCTTCAAATCGTACTTGTCCGACTTTGTTCAATGCGTGTCATGTGGGGGTCAGTGGTCTCACCAACCAGACCAGTCACCTGTGGAATCCCACAAGGGTCCGTCCTCGGTCCTTTGGTGTTCTCCATTTATACCGAACCTCCAGGACGAGCGATTCGGGCCAATGGAATTGGCTATAACTTCTATGCTGATTGTTGAGGTGCCAGCTACCATACAGCAACGTGCGGCAGCTGTCGAAGCCTTTGGGCGTGGCCCAAACGGGCCAACCTCGTGGGGTGGCTATTCAGTCCGCCCGTTTGTCATGCTACTGCAATGAATCAGCAGTGGGCCCGCCCGGGCGCACTCAAGTTTCATAGACGTGGTATATCAGGCCGGCCGCCGCCCTATGACAAACTCACACGCTCTCCGGAGCTACTGCTTGGCGCCCTGTTCCTCATTAAAGCTAACTACTTTTAAATGTGTATTTCTTAGCGATATTTCGCCCTAAGAACATAACAAATTTCTGGCGCCCAACACGACACATTTCCGTCATCCGATGAAGACGGCCTCAGATCTCACGGAATCCAGCTACAACTGAGATATCCGAGTGGAAAATGGTAGGACTACTTCAGCGACAAGTCGAGGAGCAGAAGAAACAGACGAGGCTCATGACCGAACAGCACGAGAAGCAGATTCACGTTCTGCTAACCTCTTTACAAGGTATGCGCAGCCAGCAGCAGACCGGCGGTTATAAAGCGGCGATCCCTACTTTCGCAGCTTTTGATTCAACCGCCGAGCTGTGGACAGACTACTGGGCGATGTTCAACGCGTTCGTGGTAGCACACTCCGTGCCCGACGGAAAACCTGCGCAAGAATTTTTCGTCAGCCAGTCCCCTGTACTATTCAAATTGCTGTCAAGCTATGCAGCAGACACCAGCGCTTGGTGTCAACAATTCAAACAGTAAACAGTTAGCAGACTACGTGGATGCGAAATTCAACCCTATACGCTTTCTCATTCGAGAAAGCTACAAATATGGGTTGGAGCTGCAGCAAGAGGCTGGCGAGCTTATTCAAGAGCTCGAAGCCCGCGTTCGTCAGGAGGCGTCGACGTGCGATTTCGCGTCAATCAAGGACCCACTGGATGACGCACTCCGCACGAAATTCATTTGCTCCGTCGGCAATGAATCCGCTCTCAATGCACTGCTTTCCATTAAGGATGACGCACTGTGCTTCGCTCGCTCCATACAGATTGCGGTCGAAGTAGAGGAGTCGCTCGAGAGTCGCTCGAGAGACGGTGCGCAGTCAGCAGCAACCCAAGCTTTTTTCTTTTTTTTTTTGTATTTTTGTATTGTATATAATTCTCGCTGTTTGAGCTGCTTCGGCGGCTCAGCATACAGCGGACAACTGCGGTCAACTCGGCCGGTAACGCCGGCCGAGTCAATGCTCGAGGCCAGCGGCGGCCTACAGCCCCCCACTTCCGACGCCGAAAGGGGCCTTTCCGCAGGCTCGTGCTTTTTTGGCGGCCTCGAGTGCAGCAGCCGGAAGTGCCTTTTTCGACAAGCTGTCTGCAGTTTCTTCGAGGCATCGGGCCATTTAAAAGCAGCGCGTATACAGCGAACGGCCGGCTCTCGGGCGGTAAACATTATCGCTACGAGCCGGTGCACCTCGGTAGGGCACATTGAAGACGTACCGCAATTGAGGCAGTCGCAATGTCCCCAAAATCTCTTTCGAGATTGACGCCGGAATAGCGGAAAGCTTCATTTCCTGCGCCGTCTGGGAAAGCTGCCTGCGCTTGCGGGCGCCCGGCCGCTACGCGCTACCCGCCGCCAAGCACTTCCTGCCAAGCACTTCCTGCCGGTGCTAGGCGACATTCAGGCCGCCGAAACAGCTGATGCCTCGACGTCAGCCATCGTGGCCCCATGCGAGCAGTCGCTACGATTCGGAGTGACACATCCGGGTGCCTAACCTAAACTTGCTGGGCCGCGACGAACTATCGTAGAAATATAGATATATATCGTAGATAGATATATATCGTAGATATATATCTATATTATATATATATATATATCGTAGATATATATCTATATATATATATATATATCGTAGATATATATCGTAGATATAGATATATCGTATCGTATGTAGATATATCGTATGTATCGTGTGTAGATATATGTATAGTATTGTATCGTATGTAGATATATGTATCGTATGCAGATATATCGCAGATATAGATAGATGCAAATTTCGATAGATTCGCTTCTACGCACCGGTATTGCACTCACAAAAAAAAAGATAACACCGACGATACTCGGCTAAATTCGTCATTCAAACCGTCGGAATCTGCTGCACCAACTGATGAACTGAATGCTTGCCATGTCGACATTCGATCCTGGATGTCTGCAAATTCCTTGAAACTAAATGAAGATAGAACCAAAGTGCTGCTCATAGGACACAACAAGCGTTTGGCTGGATTGGAAGATTTTGCTCTTCTAATAGGTGATGCTGTTGTGCGACCATCACCGCGTGCTCGAAATTTAGGTGTCGTTTTAGATAGCTGCCTAAATTTTAAAAGCTTCTTTCAGAAGACTGCTTCTACAGCTAGCCATCACGTCCGATCCCTATCTAAGATTAGGAACCGCTTTCCACGGTGGCTTGCAAAAACTTTAACTAGCTCCTTGGTACAGTTTCGGTTAGATTATTGTAATTCCATTTTGTCGGGACTATCGAAAAAAGCCATTAGGCCACTTTAGCTGTTGCTGAATATGGCCGCAAGGCTATTCAACACATCCCAGAGAGTCGGCCACGTGGGTTGTGAAAAGGCTTAGACGGTTCGCCATTTGTGCGAATGTTGAATCAGTTTCTAGGATGGAGGCCATCATTTCTTAGAGGGATTTATCAAATTTGCAAAAGTGTTTGAGAGGCGATTTGTGCCAGATTCGGTCCACGAGGATCGCCTGGCTGTGGGCCTTCGTGAACGCTAAGCTGTAGGCTGAGCAGGCTGTCCAAATAGTGAGAACAATTTCGCCTCCGTCTCCTCCGGGAGGGAGAGAGGCGCGTCTGCAGGGCGGCACGTCTTTGGCGCGAAGCTTACAGCCGTCTTAAGTTTCTTTATGGGAAATCTGTTGTCCATACCTAGCTGAACTGCTAAGCCAGCTTCAGCCTCCTCGTGCCCTCAGGTCCGGCATGGGCAATAAATTAGCTGTTCCATTACTCCGCTGAAAGACCTTTGGCGACAGAAGCTTTAGCTCTGCAGGTCCTAGACGGTGGAACTCGCTTCCACGATTCTCTCGCAACGACAACTACTCTCCTGCAGCTGACTATGGCTCATCCTTTTCAGCGATCGTGAGCTGCTACTTCCATGCCACTCACGACCTCAACTGCTCTCCTGACTCCGCTATGCTTCCCACTTTGTCTTTGTTGCATGAGATAAAGTCTGTTGGCTACCGAATGCGTAACAAAAGGCACTTAGGCTGTGAGTGCGCTATAAAAAAACTCACCTGCGTAACACCCACATAGTCTTTGTGGCTTTGTGGAGTTACAGACGGAGATACATTACATTACATATTTATTTGGGGAGCGCTAAAAGAAACGGGCAGGCGGGCAGCGTGCGAAAGTTAAAGGCGTTTTTCCTAAGAACGGCGAACCATTTTTTTTTATATAAGCCTAAATAAACTTGCTCGGCAGCAAGCTTTCGGGTCGTGGCTGCAAGTTATTCAGACGAAGGTGGCATTTTTTTTCGAGACTGGACCTAAAATGGCTCACGGTAGTGGTTCCCTTTTAGTGCCCACCTTTAGTCTCTCTCTCTCTCTCTCTCTCTCTCTCTCTCTCTCTCTCTCTCTCTCTCTCTCTCTCTCTCTCTCTCTCTCTCTCTCTCTACTTCTCTCACCCTCTCGTGCGCGCTCTCTCTCTCCCTCCCTCCTCTCTCTCTCTCTCTCTCTTTCTGTGAGGGTGAGGTATGCCAATTATTTTGATTGGCCTGAGAACTGATTCAGCGAACAGGTGCTCTGTATACTGAGGTATGCAAATTATTTTGTTGGCAGGAGAAGCAGCGAGCTTTCCGCGAGCCGATTTAGCGAATAGAATTATGCTCTAGCAAGGCGTGCAAGGCGTCGAGGAGGGTTCGTTGACGGAGATACCATCTGAGATCTCAAGAACTGCGTCGGCCTCGACATAGAATTAATACAAATCTTGAGTCCTCTGCGAATAGACTCACCAAAAAATACCTTTTAATCACCTCTTTAACCTGTTAACCAGGCGTGACCTACCTCATCAAGCCGCAGCGACTCGCCAACAACTCCTCACTTGTATAGCGTTCCGAGAGACCTTGACCTTTATCCAAGCGCCTTAAGTGCTGCGGGGCTCGACCGACCCCACGGCTCTAGTCGTAAAGGGGAGCACTTTTCCACTAGGTTAAACCAGGGATCCTAACGTTCAGCTGCCTTGTCGTTTGTCCTCCTGACATCATCGTTCTGCGAGATAATGAATACCTTTTCAATAAGCAGCAGAAGTCCCGCATTTCAAACTACGACTTCCAGTCGAAACAGTAACCGTTTTTGTGAGTTTATCGGGAATGCTATGTGAGCGCTGCTAGTCGCTAATTATTAATTCCATGTTACTGCTTCTTTAAATCAGAGGCATGCATTTACTACATTTCTCCGAGTAAATTTGATACACTTTAAAGATATTGCTCCTTCGGCAGGCTAGCCAAGCCAGCGTGATAGAGAACAATATGCCGCCGCATCGGTAGCTAGAAACGGCGCATCAGCAGCCACACACCAGCGCGCCAGATCAAAAAGTAACGATTTGAGTCCGAATAGCACCCAAACGAGGCTCAACGTGACGTCTATTTGCCGTCCGAGTTAAGCAGTTATTCGCTTCCCGTCTGCTAAATCGCTCGGGATCGCGCCTATACTTTAAGCCTCATTACGTTCGGCAGTCGGCGCTCGCTGCACGCACCTGGTAATTCGAGAACGTGGGCCTCCCGATCGCCGTACGAGATCGTCGAGTGTGAAAGTCTCATATACGCTGTATCTCGTAGCTCTCCAATCATTTTGCATGCGATTAATCTTCCTTATAAATTCTTCGTTGTGGACATAAGGACGAGATCTTCGCAGAGAAAGAAGCAGAAGCAGAAGCAGATGAAACAGCTGAGCTTACGCCCTTCGGGCAGCGAGCCAAGCCGTCGCGCCCCCCACCCGCAGTGTAATTGTCCTGACCTCGTTCTGATGGACCCGGCACCTTTTCTTAGAGTTTCTTTTCCGACGCGCGGCGGCAGTGGCTTCGTAGAAAACGGACCGGCGTGATATTTGACACCGCTGACACATGCCCAATCAGCATTGTTAAGATTGTGCGACCAGCCAATAATACTATGGTTGCATATGCTGCGATTGCCATCGTAATCCAAGAACATGAAGTACTTTCGCCCTCCAAGTACCACCTCGAAACCCTGTAACAAGAGATGGACGCTAGCGGTCATGTTCCACAAACCTCTCTCTCTCTCTCTCTCTCTCTCTCTCTCTCTCTCTCTCTCTCTCTCTCTCTTTCAATTTCTCTTTGCCTCCTTCTCCCCTCGCTCTTGCGTCTCACCCACACTGTCGCTTACTTCCTTTCTGTGGCTCGATCGATCCCACCTCGATGTTCAAGCATCCTCGAACGACAGTGTTCGGGGCGCGAACAAACAGTACCGAGTTGAGTTTAAGGGGGTAGCTGAAATACAGATGCAAGAGCAAGGCCAGATCGTATTGCTATTTTCGCTCACATTCTCTAAAGACCGCTGGCTAGTAATGTGTACTGAAAAATGCACAGTTACGCACACAAAGCATACCGAACAAAAAACGACAAGTTATCTAGGGCGTAGAGAAAGCTGACCGGAACGGGTGCGTCTTTAGCAGAGACTTAAAAAGGGATGCAGGTTCGTTGGAGGCAGCGACCGTAGCCAGATGCTCCGGACTTTTTGTGGATACAAGCTGGAGGCTCGATCGCAAAATCTTTGGATTTAGTTCGAGTTACGGTGATATGACCAGATACTGAGGAGCGGTTGATGGAGAGCACGTGACTGGAGGAGCAAGGTGGTCGGATGGAAGGAGGGAGGCTGGCGAAAAGCAGTGAAGTGACCTGTACGCCAGATTGGTGATAGTGATTATGATAATAATACATTTGATAGAGCCCCCTCAGAGAACTCAATCTCTTGCTAGGCGCTTTACAATTGCTGCAAAGGAAGCGTGATCGAATGGTTAGTGGTAGCATGCTAAATGACAGCAAGCATAATAAATGGTTAGAGGTGACATGGAAGGAGGTCGGATGGAAGGATGAAGGCTGGCGGAAAGCAGTGAAGTGACCTGTACGCCTTGTTGGTGATCTCGAGATTGATTCGATGCTTGATAGGGAGCCAGCGAAACTTAAGCAGAAAGTTATGTGGCAGCTAGGCCCATGACGAAAGACGAGTTGCCGAGTTTTCCACCAGTTGCAGCCGTGCGAGGGCACAGGTTGGGAGTCCTGACTTATAGGAAATTGCAGTAATTTAGAAGCAATGTCACTGCAGCATGAACTAGTTCGGCAGTCGTACTCTAAGCACGCCCAGATTTTGGCGACGTTCCTCAGCAGAAAGCAGGCTGACTTCAAACTGGTGGTAGTGCGCTCATCTAACCACAAGAATCGCGGTAAAAGCATCGCCGCCTTGGAAGCACAGTACAGTGCCGCCAGCACAGCGAATCTTAATGGCTGGCTCCGGGATCCGAGCTTAAGTGGTAGCGACCGGACGCAACCGGCTTATGCATACGCTAGCCGCACATACTCTTTAGGGTTCTTGAAGATAAGTGCAGTTAAAAAATACTAGCTGATTTAACAGCCTTTTTTGTATGGTGACAGAAAAGCCTCAAAGGCCATCACTACCGCTTGCAGCGGCAATGAAGGATCACTCACCGAAGGACTAGAACCCACGACCTCGTGGCAGAGGTCGTGAAAAGCAACCACCATACCTAGTGAGCCATCGCGGTTCACTGCAAGTTTCCCAAATTAAAAAATGGCAAAAGATAAAAAAACGCAGAGATCGGTACAGAGAGAGAGAGAGAGAGAGAGAGAGAGAGAGAGAGAGAGAGAGAGAGAGAGAGAGAGAGAGAGAGAGAGAGAGAGAGAGAGAGAGAGAGAGAGAGAGAGAGAGAGAGACGGGTTGGGGCGAATATGTAAGTTGATAAACGACCTCTATGCTACAGATCGATTAATGTCTATTAAATGCAATACAAATCAAAGGGAGACAATTGATAGTGCCTGGAATTTATCGGCAGGAAGATTTGCACTTATAAAATCGCTCCATTTCCGTTTGTGCGCAATTAGGTAACAGCCTCCCACAGTATTCGTCCAAGCTCCGTGGCAGCGCTGCACATTGTCTGGTTGTTTCCACGTTGACTGGTGCACAGACATCTCTCATTCCGAGACTTGTAGGTGAAAAGTAGTCACGGTGTTTTAGAGATCCCGAAATGCCAGCAACCCATAAGCGACGCTACTGCACGATCGGGTCTCAGAAATCCTTCAGTCTACTGTCCTTTATGTGAGCTAACTAAAATCCTCAAATGTTTGAGCTCGAGAAGCTACGTATGTTCGCTGGCTCGTACGTATGTTCACTGGCTCAGCGAAAAGTCGAGATCTACTCCAGTACAATACTACAGTTCGCAGCCAACTAATCAGTGAGGCGATTTCGTTCAAAATGCTTTAGCTACGGAAGCTCCTCCCGATGACAACAGAGACAGAGACAGAGGCAGACAGAGGCAGACAAAGGCTGACAGAGACAGAGGCAGAGGCAGATATAGAGGCAGAGACACATACGGAGACAGAGATAGAGACAGAGGCCGACAGAGGCAGACAAAGGCAGACAGAGGCAGAGACACATACAGAGACAAAGATAGAGACAGAGGCAGATAGAGGCAGACAGAGACAGACAAAGGCAGACAGAGGCAGACAGAGACAGAGACCATGGCAGACAGACACGGAAAAACACGGACAGACACAGATAGAGATGGACAGAGAGATAGGCAGAGACAGACAGACAGAGAAGCAGAGACCGAGGGAGCAGACCAATAAGCACTAAAGGCGTCGAAGCTCGCTAAAGGGCTTCCGTTTTACGAGTGTGCTGCCCAGCGGACCCACCCTGCTCAAACTTGATGGCTTCCCTGCGTTAATTACACTGGTGCGTCTTCGCCAGCGAGCAAACAATCGTAGCAAGCGGATGCCGTGGCAAAGGCTCACCAGCTTATCAACGAACCAAAACTATTGTGCAACTCTTCAGTCGGGTGACTTGAAGCGCAGTTGCTAAGCTACCACACTGCTCTATCTCTAGCTTCGTGAAAACGGGTCTATTAGAGCGCTGCCTTACCTGGTTATATATCAATGTCCAAAACCCCTGGTTGCCAACGCAATCAACAGCCAGCGAAGGAAACTTGAGGATAAATTGGCATGACCTAACGTACTCTGCAAGAAACAGTGAGAAAACACAGAGCTAGCAGTCAAGTGCGTAGTCGGTCAGCCCCGCCCCAGCAAATGATACAAATGATATAAAAAAATTACATATAATGGTCCAGTAGAAATTATTCTCATTCTAGGCACTTGACACTTTACATATACTGAAAAGAAAGCGTATCAGTGGGCTGGTCATAACATGAACAATCTCCGAGCATTAAGTCGCACATACGGCAATTCACTAGAACGGAGAAAGGGTTGCGAGAAACGCATAAGTCTTTACTTTCTTTATATATATATATATATATATATATATACATATATATATATATATATGTATATGTACAGTTTAAAGATAATATATATATATATATATATATACGTCTATAAATATTTCTCTTTTGAACGTCGTTAAATCAGGAGACGACTAACGAGCGAAAGCCTTTCGACTACGGCTTGTGCAAGTTCGGTGGCTTTTTCTATTTGCGTCGTTGGCTAGAAAACCTTTAAGGCGTCGGATTGATCTATAAAGTGCATGCGTAGCCAGTAGACTCACTCTGTACCACCGCTCGGTACCAATGACTGTATGCTTAGGCAGCACGGTCGGTGCTGTAACTCGTCGCGGCCGCAAGTTAAGCTTGTCGCGAGCTGAAGCTCTAAGCAATCTTCCGACACTGCAGTCAGAGCGAGTCTCAGAGAGCGGGCGAGCACTCACAAGAGTGTGCATGCGCTGTACATGACGTGCGACGAGCTCTTGTACCTTTGCCATTTCACAGAAATCGAGTTGGCCATCGTATCTGGTCATCGCTCAATGACTGCCACTCGAACCGAGGCGACGCGTGCACGCGACAATTCAGCTTCGACTTTACGAAGGTAAGGCGAAGCAAGGTGAAATAGTTGAGAAAAAAGAGGAAAATCGTCGATAAAATGAGCGTGAGAGACAATTTATTACGCAGGAATTATTTAAGAGTTCAAGAGCCACCGCCCGAGCCTGTATGTAGAGCGTAAAAGTTCTGGCAGTATTTCCACCTTTTTCAACGAGCAATCGGCCGATTGCTTTGCTCCTGCAGGCAATTTCGTTACGTTACACTATGGTCCACACCACCCACCCACCCACCCACCCACCCCGCCCCCTCCAGGGAAGCACCCGTGTGCAGAAAGCTAATCACTCGATCGTCCAAAACGTCCAAAGGAAGTGAGAAAAAAGAGACGATACTTTGAGCCTGCTGCGTAGTACGCTGCTGTCGTTCTTAGTACCATTACCGGGATTTTCATATTTTAAGAGATTTTCTTTAAAGAGTTCAGAATGGTTTCTATAGATTTAAAGACTTTTTCCTATGATACAAATATCTCGAGCAGTGGTTACCGGTTCTTGGTTCTAGGTAGCCTACACGGTCCAACTTGCTTTGCCACCTTTGAATAGACAAAACACTTGGAGTTCTTTAGCCTGTTGGATTTTCCACTATTTTCCACTTTTCCATACTCTGTGTGTGTGTGTGTGCGTGTGTGCGTGCGTGCGTGCGTGCTGGCGTCGGCTTCCGACGCCATGGAATTAATTGCGCATACTCAAGAGGCTCCCATGATGATCCAGAGACCTTTAGTAGATCTAGACATTGCTTTGTTTATCGGCGTTGTTCATCTCACTAGCCACCCGATTTTCTCGAGGCTAGACTGCATGCAGCACTCTTTTAGCACGGCCGCCGTACAATGCCACCGTGCCTCTGCAGCTATCCGTAAGTATCGCCTATTAATCGATCTTACGGAGCAGCAGAGTGAGCCGCTCGCCCAGTTTGATCAAGGAGCTGCGGTAGCTTCGGGTCGATACAGGCCGACGAGATTCTCATTTTGGCCTATTATTTATTCTAATTTGATGCATTCATTTTATTGTATTGTATTTATTTATCAACACTCGTTCAATGATGCGTAAGACGGTGGCTGTTGGGTACCTTTGCACTGACGGCGGTTCGAGCGACGTCAGATACAAAAAGACAAGAGGGTTAATTATGAGCGAAAAAGTTAAACTCATCTGCTCAATATTCCTGAGTGAAGACGCTCAATGTGATTCGCTACGATTGAAATGCGCCGCCGCTAAGCGCCTCAGTCTGCTTCCAGCCGCTTCCCGAGCCAATTACCCGCTGCTGAGCCAGCTACCCGTCTAGTCACCTGCGTGCTTGATTTTGCTTTTGGAGTTCACATGGAAATAAATTATGCATAAAATTTGCCAGAGACAACTATATTCTATTGCAGCGGTGCATCCACGACAGAAACGAAAGCGTCCGAATGCGGTCGAATGCTTCCCATCCTGCTCACGCCCACCGCCTGTGCCATTTTGCAACACACCTTGTTCGTGGCTGGAACAGTCCACCGAGTTGTCGTTACCTCTCGGTGTCTCATACAGCTCCCAGACTCCTTCGACATCGTAGTACGTGCAGTTGGCGGGTGTGTCAGCGACGCAGGACGCGATTAACCACAGAACCGCCGCCGCGGTCAAGCCACGGGCCGTCGTCATCTCTGCCGCCATGTTCCGATCATGTGACAGCGTTTATCATATGATCCATTTCTGCTGGTTGCTCTGTTTAGTGCTGGTCCTGGTTCCGGGGTATATCCCAACATGATCAAGCTAGTCCAGCGATTTCTTGACTGGATTAAAAGTCTTTTCTGGAAAGAAGAGATGGAGCTTACGCTCGTGGGTCTGCAATATTCCGGAAAGACGACGTTTGTGAACGTAATCGCGGTACGTCGCAGGCGCCGGTGTAGGCGGAGGACCTTGTCGGCGCCCTTTTAAGCCGTCCTGTCGTCTGTAGCCGCTGGGCGCTGCGGTCGTCAAGGCCACTCTGTTTTACGCGCTGCTTGTTCTTCTCTTCGCCGTGTTCGCCTTGTATCGACTTTTTCGCTCTCTCTCTCTCTTTCTCTCTATTTAGTCCGGACAGTTCACCGAAGATATGATACCCACGGTGGGCTTTAACATGAGGAAAATAACCAAAGGCAACGTAACTATAAAGGTGAGTTGCTTTTTCTAGTAGGCCGAGCGAAATCTAGTAGCGAATCTGTTCTCGGCCGGATGTATAGCTTGGGCGTGTTACGCGAGTGTCGTTTCTTGATCTGCGACTTCCCCCTCCCCGTCTGGTGTCGGTGGTGCCAAATGCCCTTCGAGCGGAGTCCGCGATCTCTGACCCATCATCTGACTGCTGCCGCTGCTGCTGCTGCTGATGATGATGCGAGATGATTCGGATGCCTGTGTGTAACGCTGGGCTGCCGGAGGACCCATCGCGACTTTGTCAGAGGCGGGGGGGGGGGGGGCAAACAGGTGTTATTCACGTTGGCTGCAGATCAGGTGTCCTGTAAACCGACGCTGTAGACGCAGGCGTGCTTTCTACCTGCGGCAGCGATTGGCGTTTGAATCCCCAGCTGAACTGCCCAACCGCAGCAGTCAGACAGCACCATTGGCTCCCTGTGGGCAACTTCTTGGAAAAAAAGATTAGCAGGGGTGCTCTTGCCGATGATCCGTCGACCATCGATATTGTCGCTTAAGACGTTCAGGGTAATAGGCGCCTGAGGCTGTCGGTTCGTGCTCTACGTACGAATGCTGCAACCGCACTGATGGGGACTTTCCGGCAGCTCAGACTGTGTCTCGTGCTATTCTTTTCTTATTACCTTATTCTCAAACTCAGTCTCCTTCTAGGCACTTTACAATTGCTGCAAAGGAAGCACGAATCAAATGGTTAGTTGTTGCATGCTCAATAAACAGCAAGAATAGCATGTGGTTAGGGGGTGACATGCACAGGGTCGGCATGCAAGTGTGGTTAGTGGCAGCATGCAACAGTGTCAGCACGCATAAGCACAAAAGGTCGAACGACAGGGACCCACTATACGCTGTGATAAATAGGTTCGTTTTAAATTTATTTTTAAATGTGGACAAGTCAGGGGACGTCGTGGAGCAGGTCGGTTGTAAGTTCCAGGCTTTGGGAGCATACGAACTAAAGGCACGGCCTCCAAAAGATTTGAGGTTTGTACGAGGTATAGGTAAACTGTTAGACTCCGAACAGCGGGTGGCACTATGCTTGGCCTGGTGGGGGAGTAGATCTGATAGTATGGGCAAACCTAGTGTTATTCAGAAATTGGAAAGGCTGACTTTCAAAATTGGCTCTGCCAGCATATCTCCAGTTGCATCAGCTCGAAATCTAGGTGTCATATTCCAAAGCGACCTCTCGTTAGACGACCACATCAGCTCCACAGTCAAATCAGCCTATTTTCAGCTTCATAACATTGCTAAAATTCGGGCTTGTTTAGATAAGGATACCACGTCCAAGTTGGTCCATGCATTCGTGACATCTCGTCTCGACTTCTGCAACTCACTGCTTACTGGCCTACCAGCATGTGCGATCAGGCGATTGCAGCTGGTGCAAAACTCTGCAGCTAGGCTTGTCTGTCGTGAGCGTCGCAGTTGCCACATTACTCCACTTCTCGCCGACCTGCACTGTTTACCAGTCAAGCAACGGATTGACTTCAAGGTTTTGTCGCTCACTTTTAGGTCTTTTCATTCTATGGCTCTAGCCTATCTTTCAGATATACTACCCCATCAGGCAAAGCATCGTACCACTCGCTTTTCGGAATCCAACAGTCTAGAAATACCTCGTACAAACCTTAAATCCTTTGGAGACCGCGCATTTAGCTCGTATGCTCCCACAGCCTGGAACTCCCTCCCGACCTGCATCAGAACATCCCCTGACCTGACCACATTTAAAAGAAACTTAAAAACACACCTATTTAGGACAGCATTTAGTGGGTCCTTGTGATTCGTCCTCGATGTGCTTATGCGTGCTGACACTGTTCATGCTGCCACTAACCACATTTGCATGCTGACCCTGTGCATGTCACCCCTAACCATGTTATTCATTTTGTTTGTTTTTCAAGCATGATTTTACTTACTATTCTATTGCGTATCACTTTGCAGCAAATGTAAAGCGCCTAGAAAGAGATTAAGTTCTCTGAGGGCGCTTTATCAAGTGCAATATTATTATAATTATTATTATAGCGATTGTATCTGCCAGTGGTGCACTGACTCGCTAGTCGGCATGGTTTGCATGCTCTTTTTTATATAACGGCTTTGCTGCTGATGACATCTAGCGCTATCACGGCATCATCTGGCCTCTCTCTCTCTCTCGGCTTGGCCACTGCCTTTGCACATCGTACGTCGTTCTTTTCCTGCTGCTCTTGGTGTCTGGCTGCTGCAAACGTAGAAGCGCTGGCGTTGCTGAGCAAGTTACGACGCCTGCAGCTTTGACCATACGCAGTGGCTGAATGCGCCCTGTAGACTCTCAGCCGAGCCTCTGAGGCCCGCCTCCCCTCTGCACCTGGTGATGCAGATGCCCTGCGTTTGTACCGTGATCGCGAGAGGCACTTTTTCTAGCCTGGTTTTTCTCGCCAGTGTATACACGAGCTAAGGCAGCAGAATGGCCCTCCCTTTATATCTGTCTTCCTTGGTCGCAGCGTCTGTAGCAGCGCACTGTCTGCGAGGTGCAGCCTGCTGCTGGCGCCGAGCTGCAGCCGCGCGTGCAAGCAAACGCTGGCGGCACGTACGCGCGCACATCGCGCTTCGTCCTTCATTTCAACGCTTCCGTTCGGCGGGCGACCACTCTCACGTTGCAGCTGTGGGACATCGGAGGTCAGCCTCGTTTCAGAAGCATGTGGGAGCGGTACTGCCGCGGAGTGAACGCCATCGTGTAAGCGCGACCTGCCGCCGCCGCCGGCTGCTGCTGCCGCCGCCTCGACTCGCCACCTGCCTCCTCTCCTCCGGGCAGTCGTTAAGTCATCTTCCTGCCTGAGCGGTGGCGAGGGGCAGGCGAGAGAGAGAGAACCGGTGACGCGAGCGCCGACGAGCCGCCGCTTTCGCGCTCTCAGGTACATGGTCGACGCGGCCGATGCCGAAAAGATCGAGGCCTCAAAGACGGAGCTGCTCGCCCTGCTCGACAAGCCGCAGCTGCACGGCATTCCCGTGCTCGTGCTCGGCAACAAGCGAGACCTGCCCGGCTCGCTCGACGAGCGAGCTCTCATCGACCGCATGTGAGTCGCCTGCGAAGGGTCGGGCAAGGGTCAAGGGTTGGCGCAGCTCGTGCTGCCTGCCCGCCTGCCTGCCGGTCGGCCGCCTGCCTGCCGGTCGGCCAGGCGGCCGTTGCCGGAAGTAAGCGACTGCCGGCCGATGTCGCGCTCTGTTGCGCCCAGGAACCTGTCGTCGGTGCAGGACCGCGAGATCTGCTGCTACTCGATATCTTGCAAGGAGAAGGACAACATAGGTAACTTTTCCCCCACCGCTGCTGCTGCCGCTGCAGTGCAGTGGCTCGCTTTCCTTAAGCTCGTCCGTGAGAGCGCACGTGCCCGCCGCCGGCAAACTCGCTCGCGCTAGCGTGCCGTTGGTTTTCCCAGAGCGCCAGCGCAGCAGCAGCAGAGCAGCCCTGGGTTCGGGATCTGGTGATTGATGCCGATCCAGGCTGCAGCCACCTGCAACTCAGCATTAAGCCGAGGAGGTGCCCACCCCTGCTCTTTACCGTGCCGGAAGTGATAGATCACGGGAAGACTAAAGTGGCCTGTCAGGCCTTCAGTTGGGTTCAATCTAGGCCAGGGCCCCCTGTCGGCTCCTTGCTAGTCCCCCCCCCCCCCCCCCCCCCCCCCCCGTTGGCCCGTTGTACCGGCGTACACATGCCATCTTGCTGCCCAACTCCACGTGCCTCTCAAAACCGAGAGCTCGTGTTCTCTCTGTACAAGTAGCCAATCTCTCCTCTCCCATTGCCCTGCTGGGCATTCGTCGGTCGCAATCGTCAAGCATGGTGATGCTGACGTGTAGCCGTTGCAAGCTTCCGGCTGTGCCGCCTGCTGTAGCTGCAAGCCTCCTGCTGAAGGGCCACTGTTTTCCCATCCCTGCTGATTCTTAGCCGTGCACAGCACCGCACAGGTTCACTGGCACACTATCGCTCTCGAGTCGTCCGACGTCGTCTTTGCAAACCGTGTTATGTGGCGCACGTGCACTGGCCTACCGAAAGCAGGCATGCTTGCCCTAGTCCACCGAGGGGCGTGCCGGGCAACTTGCTCAGTTAGCCCTAGTATGTTCGGTCCACTGCCTGGGAATGTCGAAGTTCTGCCCCCATCATTTCTCAACCTAGACGTACGTTCACGTGTCATATCAGCGAGTGTCGTTCAATTTCAATTATCGCTCACTTAGTAATTGACTGCTGGGCTCCATATACAGACCTTGGTGCCGAGAGACAAGAGGAACAACCAAGTGTTCGTCCTGCAAGCTGCTTCCTTCCTCCTCCTCCTCTGTCCTCACTTGGCCGGTAGTGCCTTTTCCGACTCTTTTCTCATCATGCTGTGTCTATCGTGAACTGCCACATTATGCTGCCACTCGTTTCTGGCCTGCCTCTGGTCGCTCTCCCTGTCAAGCAGTGTACAGTTTTCAAGAAGGTGTCACTCACTTTTTTGGGTTCCTCCTTAAAACTAAAGTAACAGCAAAAGTCAGCTGATTTAGCTACTCCCTTTTATATCGCCTAAGTACAGCCTTTTGCGGCCACTGCTCCCTCTTGCACCAGGCAATAGTTGTGTACTGCAGGACTCAAACCCACTATCTAGGTCATGATGTGAGTGCATCTTACCCTGGGCTAATAATAATAGCAATACGTTTTATATAGCACCTTTATATAACGCAATCTCTTTCTAGGCACTTTACAATTGCTGCAAAGGAAGCACGATCGACTGGTTAGTGGTAGCATGCTCAATGACAACAAGCATAACATGGTTAGAGGTGATATGCACAGCGTCAGCACACATAAGCACACAGAGGACGAATCACATGGACCTACTAAATTCTGTGATCAATAGGTGCATTTTTAGCTCTTTTTAAATGTCGTCAAGTCAGGGCATGTAGTGACGCCAGTTGGAAGTGATTTTCAGGCTTGGGGTGCATACGAACTAAAGAGACGGTCTCCAAAGATTTTGAGGCTCGTACGAGGTATAGGTAAACAATTAGAACCTGAAAAGCAGGTAGTACAATGCTTATCCTGGTAAGGGACTAGATCTGATAATTATGCTGGAGCCAAATAATGAAGGAACCTGAAAGTGAGTGACAGACCCTCGAAGTCGGTGTTGCTGTAAGTTGCTGTAGAGTTTTGCACCAGCTGTAAGCACCTGATTGCACAGGCCGGTAGACCAGCAAGACAGGATGTCAAAGATGCATGGACCAACTTAGGCATGGTATCCCTATCTAAACAAGCCCGAATTTCGGCAATGCTATGTAGCTGAAAGTAGGCAAACTTGAGTGTGGAGCTGATGTGGTCGTCTAATGAAAGGTCACTTTGAAACAGGACACCTAGATTTCGTTGACATTCAACAGGAGAAATGCTGGCAGAGCCAATTTTGAGCGTTTTGAGCCTTTTCAATTTCTGAATCACGAGGATGCAGCAGAGAAAATCTCATGGCTTTATAACCATTGACACTTACTGCCCTAACTGCAAGTGGTCGTGATAAGGCTCTTCTGCTGCTATACAAATGAGGCTGTTAAATCAGCTGAGCGACTGATGTATACGGGCCGCGGCGGCGTTTTCTTCTGCAAGGAATCGCGCACAGCTGCCGATCCGGGTGCTGTGTGCTTGCTGCTGCAGGTGCCCTCTGCTTGCTCGCGTGAGAGCTACTACCGATGCTGTGGTGTGTGTGTATGTCTCTCTCTCGTCGGTGCGTGGCTGCGCGGTTCACCTCTGCCGTGGCTAAAATCTCTGCTACGATCACATGTTGAAGCACCAGCTTTGCTTCGGTGCACACTTTGGTGCCGTGCTCTGTCCGTGTAGTGCTGCTTGATCGTTCAGACTGATCGGGTATTATCTGACCTGCCTCTCAACAAGGCATGCGGATGATCTCTTTGGGCTGGGGGTGTCGGGGAGTTTATAAGAGTATGATTATGTGCTTGTCAGCTGCTCAGCTTGGCGTGAGGCACTGCAGAGCCTGGAGAAGCAGGGGCAGCAAATTATAAGAGAGCAAAGGATATTATCAGCCAAGAGCATAGGAGACAGAGGGATTTTTGCCATTCTATTATATATATATATATATATATATATATATATATATATATATATATATATATATATATATATATATATATATATATATATATATATATATATATATATATATATATATATATATATATATATATATATATATATATATATATATATATATATATATATATATATATATATATATTGCAGCAGGGTCTGTGTGCTTCCAGCCCACGTGTAGGGTGTAAGGCCAACAGGAGTGGGAGTTATGTCCCCCACCAAATGTGATATATATACACACACACACACACACACACCAGTCAGCAAGGATTATTTAAAGGAGCATCTGTCGGACAAAGCAGTGTAGGTAGGACACAGCTAGTGAGTGTAGGACCTGCACTGCCCCCACGACAGGCTAAGGGAGGAGAAGGAGATGCTTGACAGCATGCAGCCTCTTCCGGCCGACCCAAACCAAGGGGGCTGCCTGGTGGCACGCCCCTTTTGTCTGCTGCCCCACGATTTGGCCGACAGTAGCAAGAATCAGGTTCATCAACTTCCGACGCAAAATCAATACTACACCCCAGCTCCTAAGAAGTCGATGGATTGTAGGACAAATCGAATGGGCTCATTTACTTCTATTTAGTGGCGCTCCAACCCATTTTCACTGGTTGCTTCCACTGACCATAATTATTGCTGATAGCACAGTAGCCCCTACGATCCAGGCCGCAAGGGTTGAACCGGGTACTGTAGACCTGGCTCGCTCTGAGCTTGAACGTGTTACCGCGAGCCTCCTAGCAACTGGTTTTATGAGTAGGCCGCTTGGGGCGTACGTGTATAATGCCCGTGCCGTAAGCACCGAGTTTTCCGTTGTTTTCTGAGCTGGTCTGTCTGTTGCTGTCGTATCCAAACTGGTTCCAGTGGCACGTACCCAACAGCCAAGTCCAAGAATTTAGGACGTAGGTTCCCGACAGAGAAGCATACTGGGAATGCTGCTACCGGACGGGCAATTACTGCAGCAATCTCGAGTATGGCGTACATGCCGTGCATGCCGTTCATGCCGACTAGCAGACATGTCAACAAGGGTCACAGCGAAATCCCTTGAAGTTGGTGATGGTGGTGGCGGAGATATCTCGTCGATGACACTGAGAGTGCGGTCGGTGGCCCAGTCACGTGGCTCAGTCACTGTCGACGTTGGCCCCTCGGCTGGCGCTTCGGCCACTGAGGCTAAAGCCTTGAGCTACCGCTCTGCTGTAGCTCTGCTCTGGCCGCAGCTCAGCGTCTGGTCCTTAACCCGTCGGCTCGTCGTCGGGCGGCTCATTGCAGACCGTTCGAGAGCGCCCTGCGTGAGAGAGGGCATCATTGTTCCGGGCTGGCCATCAATTCGCAGTCAGCATTGGCTTCGAGCCCCTTTGTTAGGAATCCGTTTGCATCTGACGCCGACTTTGGCTGCCCTCTTTGTAGACATCACCTTGCAGTGGCTCATCGCGCACTCGAAGTCCAGCCGATAGACAACGATCCGCCTCGCCGATGGCGCCGCTGCTGCTGTCGCCACCGATATACATTCGCTTCGGTCGGTTGCGTGGCGTCGCTCGAGGAGGACTCAGTGCCGGTGGCACTTGCCGGCTGCTGTTGCGACGGTAGCAGCATCAGCGGCTGCCACCGGCCTGTGCGGAGAGCGAGCGTGCAAAAGCAAAGCTCTCTTGGGCTCGTTTGGCGCTCTTGCTGCATGGCAGCTGCCACAGTCTGTTCCGGCAGGATGCATGCACGCATGCACGCACGCACGCATGCTGCTGCTGCTGCTGCTGGACCGGGCTAAGCCTCGTGCTGCCGCCTGGGCGTCGTCGCCGACGCCGTCTCGGCGGCACGAGGCTCGGATGAAGAGCACCGGCTGCAGCCGGTGGCGACGTTCTGGCGTGTCAACCGTGGCTGGACGGCGGGCTGCCATCGCTGCCTGCCGGCCTTGGCTGTCCCGCCGTCTGAGCTGAAAGCTGCACGTGTGGCCTTTTTAAAAAAAAAAGTGTCGTCTGGAATAATGCGCGTCACCCTCTCGTCGTCTCGGTCGTTGTCTGTGTCTCGTGGCGGTAAGACGGGTCGGTACGGCCCATAACATTGTCGTTTGCCGTGTGTCTGTCTATAGCGCAACAGCTGACCCTGGCTTTGCCCGAGCGTGGTCGACCGCCGTCACTCGCTCTGTTGTCTGCCTGCCTTCCTGCCTCTCTTGCTCGCTGTAGAGAGCCGCATTTGCCAGGCAAACGCGGCAATGTAATGCCAAGACCTGCCGGTCTTCGTTCTCGCGGCAATAAACTTTGGAACCGCCGACGTCGCGCACCTTGCGACGTTGTTCACCCGCGCGGTGGCCGGATCGTGACAGCAACGTTGATTGGATACTCAAGTTGCACGCGCAAGGGCAAGGCAAACGTCAAAGGGTCGCCTTGACCTTTGCCGTGCCATTTTCTCGCCTTGCTGCCCTCCCCCTCGTGCAGTCTGCTGGCGATTGTCTCTCCTCTCGCGTCCTGCTCCTTTAAAGATTGCGCGCAAGTGTAGGAGTCTGAGGGCAGGAACACCGACCGATGGGGGGGAGGGAGGGGGGTAGGAGGGTGGGAGTGGGGAAAGCCTCCAGCCACTCACTCACCTTTTGGACAGACACAGCAAGCTGCCAGCTGTGACGTGAGCAAACTTCTAGCCATCTGTCCCCCTCAGAGTGAACATGCCTGCTAGCCTGGCGAGAGGAGCTGCCGTGATGCAAAGGGCACAGCTGGTTACCAAAGCAGTGGAAGCTTTAGGAGAAAGTTCTATTCCAAGTGTTCGATGGCAGCATCGGGTCCTCTGCCATCCATCATTGTTCTCCTGTCTGGCCTTGGATCTTGACTAAAACAGAATTCTTAGTTATTTGCTCAGTCCTTCTCTCATGAACTCAATGCAATGCAATCGATCGCCGTACACTGGTTTGGTCCACGAAGCTAAGGTGCTCTAATCCCCTAATAATGATGCTACAATAAGAATAATAATAATATGTTTGTATAGCGCCCTCAGTATACTTAAATCACTTTCTAGGCTCTTGTGCAATGCTGCAAAGGAAGCACGATCGACTGGTTATTGGTAGCATGCACAATGACAACAAGCATAACATGGTTAGAGGGACATACGTAGGGTTAGCATGCAAATATGGTTAGTGGCAGCATGCGCAGTGGCAGCAGGCATAAGCACAGAAAGGACGAATCACACGGATCCATTAAACGCTGTGATAAGTAGTTGCATTTTTAGCTTTTTTCAAATGTCAAGTCAGGGTGTGTAGTGATGCCAGTCGGAAGGGATTTTCAGGCTTGGGGAGTATACGAACTAAAGGCACGGTCTCCAAAGGTTTTAAGGCTCGTACGAAGTACAGGCAAACAATTGAATTCTGAAAAGCAGGTAATACAATGCTTATCCTGGTAAGGGACTTGATCTGATAATTATGCTGGAACCAAATAATGAAGGAACCTAAAAGTGAGTGACAGACCCTCGAAGTCGGTGTGTTTCTTGACTGGGAGTAAGTGCAGGTCGGCGAGAAGTGGTGTGATTTGGCAACTTCGACACTCACGACAGACAAACCTAGCTGTGGAGTTTTGCACCATCTGTAATCGCCTGATTGCACATGCCGGTAGGCAAGCATGCAGTGAGTTGCAGAAGTCGAGACGAGATGTCACAAATGCATGGACCAATTTAGATGTGGTATACCTGCCTAAACAAGCCCAAATTTTGGCAATGTTATGTAGCTGAAAGTAGGCAGACTTGATTGCGGAGCTGATGTGGTCGTCTAATGAAAGGTCATTTTAGAAAAGGACGTCTAGATTTGGTTCAGATTCAACAGGAGAAATGCTGGCAGAGCCAATTTTGAGCGTTGTTTTCCAATTATTAAATCACACTTGGCCCATAACTAGCAGGTTGGTTGTTATCATCATTCAATGTTTACTGCCATGCATGTGTGGATTTCGTCAATGGAAGCAGTAAGAAAGTTGAGAGAATTCGACGTGCTCGAGAGTTGGGAGGGATCAAAGCAAAGGTGCAACTGAGTGTCATCTGCATAGAAGTAAAAGCCTAGATAGTGCCTGACAATCACATCGGCAAGAGGGAGAGTTTAAACCGTGAAAAGAAGGGGACCCAGCACAGAGCCCTGAGGTGCACCGTACTTCAGTGGTTCCTCGGATGATCTTTGTCCATTCACATCAATACTTTGGAGTCTCCGACTGAGAGAGAACCTGAAACATTGCAATGCAGTGCCAGTAATGCCCAGGCGAGATGAGAGGTGCTCAAGAAGAGCTTGGTGATCAATCCTATCAAAACCTGCCGAAAGATCGAGCAAAGCAAGCAGATTGACTCTTCCTAAGTTTGCATTCCTAAGGACGTTGTTAAACACCCGAAGCAATGCTAACTCTGTTGAGTGATTAGTTATAAAGCCAGACTGGAACTTACTAGCAAGTTTTGAAGTTTCAATGTATGAGTTCAGCTGGTCTGCCACGACTCGTTCCAGTTTCTTTGATAGGAATGGTAGGCAGGAGACTGGGCAGAAGTATCTCCAGTTCTCTTGCTCTAGTGTTGCTTTCTTGAGTAGCGGCAAGACTACATCTTTTTTTAAAGGTGCTGGGACATGACCTGAGGCTAATGACATATTTACGATCTTAGTTGTGCATGGCAGCAGTAGATCAATGCATCCTAGAAGCAGGACTGTGGGAATAGGGTCCAGAAACTTGTTTTCTTCTTTGATTGAGATATGAACTTTAGGACAATGTCACTGGTGACCTCCTTTATGGTAAACATTGAGGTGCTGCATGAAATTAAGGGGCAGGATTCCAGGGGGATGCTGCCATCTTAGGGACGGATCTTGTCTCTGTTGTTGACAAAGAAGCTAGAGAAGCGATCAGCTAGATCACCGAGGGGATCACTTGGTAAAGAGCTAGCCTGGGAGCGGCATAAGCATTTTTGGATTGTGCTTGCATGATTCAACAATGTTTTATTATAGAAGCTAGACTTGGCCCTTGCTAGGATCGATTGGTGCGCTCCACAGTGGTTCTCGTACGCCCGTCGATGATCGTCGCTTTTTCAAGCTTTTGCTTAGTAGACTTAAATGTCTGGGGTCAACCATTGGCTGCCTGGGCGAGGGCGCACAGTGTGCTCAATCAGAGGTGCAAACTCGTCGAGCGCGTCAGCTAGTGTCGTGTTGTAGCAATCCACAAATAACGATAGGTCGAAAGGGGTTGAGCAGCAGAGGCGAAGCAGATTTCCTCGCAAGGACAGCAAGGGTCTAGTGATGTTGAAGGAACTACCAGCCGCGTCGGTTCATGCTCCCAGTGACAGTAAGACCTTTGGAGCCTCATAAGTCGCTCTAAAGAAGACCTGTCCCACTATATCCAAAGGAAAACGTTCCTACTGACCCTGTGCATATCACTTCTTATGCTTGCTGTTGATTGAGCACGATATCGCTAACCGCTCGACCACGTCTCCTCTACTGCAAGTGTAAAGTGCCTAAAAAGAGATTGAGTTCGCTGAGGGCGCTCTAAATAAAATGCATTATATGCATTTGTATTGCTATACTCTACCTCGCCTTGCAAGTTAGAGCAATCGGAGCAAACAATCCCGTGCCGCGTATCTCAGACCGTATCGTCTGACTTGTGCACCGTTCGCTTCTCGAACCGTCTGCCGACGCCAAACTTCGGAACTCCGGCTGCCGTCAATCGGCGGCGGCAGCAGGTGCCTGCCTGCTCCCTGTTTTGCAAGGACTCTATCCAGTAGGTCGCTTGTTGTTTCACAAAGAATTTGCCGGCTTGATGTTTGGCTCCACCATACCCTCCCCCCCTCACCAATCCTCCTAGCTAACCCCGGCTGCTCGGGCACTTTGGCTGACTCTGACACTTTACCTTCCACCGACACCGGTCATCCTGACTCTCCCGACCCTCTCCCAATCAAGCGTCGATCCGATCCCCCTCCCCGCTACTGAGGCTTCGCCTCGTTAAATAGATTTGGCTGTCCGCCCCCAGTATTGTTCGGCAGTATTGTATTGAACCTGCACAATACAGTGTTGTATACTATCGGGGTATAATAATAATAATAATGATGCACTTGATAAAGCGCCCTCAGAGAACTCAATTTCTTCCTAGGCGCTTTACATTGGCATATACTGTGGGCGTGTAATACAGCTCTCAAAATCAACTGTACATATTTAATATAAAGTTTTCAGCGAAATAATACTCCCATGCTATTGGACCCAGTTGTGCGTGGGCTGATTGTCTGATTGCCAACGACCCACCCCGGCGCTCCAAGCATCCACGCCGTCTGCGATTTGCCAGGTGCGCCTGGTTGTACTCTGCTCATTAAGGGGCCCGTCGCTTTCATCGTCAGTCGTCAGCCCGTGTGCGTCCGAGACGAGCGTTCGCTGCAATTGCGACGAGGCGGTCGTCACCGTCGCCTTCGGTCGGCCGAAATTGCACCGGTCCTAGTGCGGTGGCAAAGCCGATCTCTCCGGCGTCGTCCTTCACCTGCCGAGTAAAGTCCGTCTTCATACTCGCGAAAACGACCTCGCCGCCGTCGGCGTCCGGACGACGGCGAAGCCGATCGGATCCCCGCCTTCTCCGGCGGGCCCACTTCTTCGACTACCTGAAAACCGATGAGATGGCTTGTGCGATGCATCGGTCGTCGTTGCCCAACTCGTTCTTCGACGCGTTGCATTGGAAGAACTTTTTCGGCTCTTTGGAGCCGAGCGATTCGGTACTCCAGTAGTGCCAGGACGTGTAGTTCAAATAAACGAACGGCACATATCGAGAGGAATTGCGGCATCGCTTCTAGAGCGATGATTTTTCAAGGATTTTAATGATTACATCGAATTGTGTGCACTTCTACTTGCACGTACTGCACAATACATGGCCGGGTCGGAAAAATTGTATTACAGTCGTCCCTCGCCACTTCGAACTTCGACTTTCGCGGCTTTACGCATTCAAGCATCCCCGCAAATCCTTTAACACCAGGTGCAGCAGCTCGACCACTCATGTTGTGTGGGCAAGAACAATTTCCAAAATCGGGTACGTTGAAGCCAAGCCAATTGGAGCGTGCTGTTCACTGATTGGCTATCCTACCCTGTTATTGTCGTGGCCACTGTTTGGCTCGACCTCGCGCAAGTTCGTTGCTCTCGCGAACTCTAGATGCCTAGTATGCCTTATTGCATCTAATATATTTGGTAATACGAGTGTAATGGTGATTAAATTGGTGCTACTTCATGTCCACAGGGCCGTCAACTATATCTATCTATCTATCTATCTATCTATCTATCTATCTATCTATCTATCTATCTATCTATCTATCTATCTATCTATCTATCTATCTATCTATCTATCTATCTATCTATCTATCTATCTATATATATATATATATATATATATATATATATATATATATATATATATATATATATATATATAATATTGTCTATGCACTACTACGAAAATATTCGATTTATAAATAAAGAATCCTACTTCGCGGAAATTTACTTATCGCTGCACAGTCTGAAACTGAATTGCCGCAATTAACGAGGGACGACTGTATATCGAGAGAAATAGCGGTAACGCCGAGAGCACGATGATTTTTCAAGGATTTTTATTATCGTATTGAATAATGTGTATTCATTCTTGTATGTACTGCATAATACATGACCAAAAATTATATGTGCAGGCAATCAGCGCTTATTACGAAGCCATAAATACCATGCCATAACCCTAAGCAACAAACCTGACTAGCAGTTTATCTGCCTAGACATAAATACCCTTCAGCTGCCAAAGCGGCTAAGCCATAAACCTTTGACCATAAATGTGGTATATCGCCTACATGCATAGCACTAAATCTAAAACAAAAAATATAAAACTCTAAAGTGAGGCGTAAACGTGTAAAATTGCTTATTTGCAATACAAATCAAGCAGTGACTTATCTAAAAAGTCTTCCAACATGGCGAAACGCTACCACTTTTAGGTCCCTTCATTATTTGACGGCAGCCTACCTATCAGATCGACTCTCCCACCAGGCTAAGCATCGTACCACCCGCTTTTCAGAATCCGAACTGTTTACCCATATTCCGTGCAAATCTCAAATCCTTTGGAGACCGTGCCTTTAGTTCGTATGCTCCCAAAGCCTGGAACTCACTTCCGACTTTTGCTACGACATCTCCCGACTTGTCCACATTTAAAAAGAAACTAAAAACCCATCTACTTATGACCGTATTTAGTGGATCCCTGCGATTCGTCCTTAAATGTGTATGCTTGCTGACACTGTGCGTGCTGCCACTAACTATACTTGCATGCCGACACTGTGCATGTCACCCCTAACCATGTTATTCATGTTGTTTATTGGGCATTCTACCACCAACCATTCGATCGTGCTTCCTTAGCAGCTAATGTAAAGTTCCTTGAAAGAGATTGAGTTCTCTGAAGGTGCTATACCAAATGTATTATTATTACTTTACTGTGGAGTTTTATGTTTATCACAATGTTTACGTGGATTTCGATGCACATACAATAGCCGACAGAGTACATCTCTGGTAGAAGTGAAGTGTTAGTGAAAAACGTAGTAATAATACTAGCAATCAGACTCTATGTCACGTCCTAAGAGAACTAAATCTCTTTCGAGGCATTACATTTTGAATGTCCTTTAAATACATTTACATTTTAAATGTGCTTTAAAGGAACCAAGTTAATTGATTAGTGACAACCTTCACACTGTCAGCACGTGCAAGCACAAAAAGGACAATTGCACGGAGCTAATGCTAGCAGGAACACTTTTTAGCTTATTCTCTAATGTCATCAAGATAGGCGATTTTGAGATATCAACCATAGCTCAGTCACGAGGGCAGTCGAGGAAGTGAGTGGCATGAAAGTTGCAGAAAAGGACTGCTGGAAAGCATGGGCCAGTGTTGAAAGTAATAACAATACATTTGAAATATCGCTCTCAGAGACGAGCTGGTTTGGTCCAACGGTTAAGGTGCTCGCCCCAACCAAGGTCTGGCTGAGGTCGCAGGATCGAGACCCAAGGGATATGTGAAGCGCATAAATAGAGATTAAGTTCTCTTAGGGCGCTATACAAATGAATTATGTAATCTCTTTCTCGGCACTTTACATTTGTTGCTAAAGACATACGATCGAAAGGTTAGTGGTGTCATGCTCAATGACAACATGCATAACATGGTTAGGGATAACGTGCGCAGGGATTATGCACAGTGTTATATGAAGGAGATTAATTGTCGCTGCATCTGAATTGTGGAAGTGAATCCCTCAGACGAGGACCTGCAGAGCAAAAGCTATCATCGCCAAAGGTCTTTAGCTGAAGGAATGGAACGACTACTTTATTGCTCCGGAAGTCTCCTGGGGGCACGAGGAGGCTGAAACTGGCATAGCGGTTCAGCTAGTTCCGAAGGAGCCATCCCATTTCGGCCGCGTGATTCAGAGCATGAATTTCGCTCTGTATCCGTTGATCAACCAATAGCCATCGCAGCTCCTTCAGCTAACGAGTCACAGAGAGAGCTCTTAGGTTTGTTGTCCAATTCTGAGAGCATATTTCCTCACCAGCTCAAAAAGCTACGAAGCCAGGCTTAGTGGCTTTTTGAGAAAGTATTGTTGCCATTAATTTGCAAAAATCAGCAGTAAGACAGCTCGACCTGCTAGAATGCAGGAAGAGATGTCGCCTGCGTGCTTGGAGATTTAATCGGAGCCTGGAAATAGCGAAAAGACGTGGACCGAGCACAGTTCCCTGAGGTAAAAGGGGATTCCTTAAAGGCTCCTCGGACGCACCAGCGACCGTCTTGTGTGCCCACTTACCTTCGCGGATCGGGCCTGAATCTCGCTCGCTGGTCCAGTGCCGTCGTATGAGCATATCTGCATCGAGTCTGTCCAGCAACATATCTTAAAAAGCATTTGCTGCTGAGACATTTTCGATATCTTTTTGCCATCGTTAGGCTTGCTTGATCTGCAGCCAGGCTCTGCCGGAAGCCTCAATGCCCTCATCGAGGCAGTAAACTCGAACCTTATGAGAGCTCGTGATAGCATGATCCGTTACATCCTGTACCGGAAATGGGTCGCGGAGACATAATTCTATCTACCAAAAAATATGTGCCTGGTAAAGGAGTGAACGCCACTTAAAGAAGTCTGGGTCCGTAGCCAATCTAGCCAGTTTCTAAGACTACATCCACTCTGCTACCTGGAAGCTATACCGAAAAGCCAGAGCTTCGTTTTGCATCCACTCTCGACCTGCATTCTTGTCAGTCACTCAGACACTAAACGAGCATATAAGACAGCGACTCATTTGTTCACTTACCAGGTATGAATTTGGTATTTTTTAAGTTTTCCGCTTTTGTACTTAACCACATACTCGTGCCTTAATGAAGCAAGCCCCACCTAATCCAAGCGTGAGTAGCAACCTTCGCTCTTTTGAGGAATTTTCGTGGGTTTCTTTAGATGGGGCGGTTACCACAATAAAGTCCAGTACACGAGCTCGTTATATGCAAACCATATACCAGCCCCTCTTTGGTCTTCACTAGTAGACAAACTTAGCAATAACTCAGGTTATTTATACTTCACTCACCCGATAGCAAGCTATCAATGGTGGGCTTAGTCTATCGCTCCCCAGGCACCAAGTCAGCTCATTTATATCAGATTTCTTTATCTCATTTTAATTCTGTCTGCAAGAAATCAACATCTCCTCGTTGCGGGTGATTTCAACATTTATTTTGATAACTTATCTGAGGCCTTCAGCACCGAATTTCATGCACTGACTGACTGATTGTCTCTTATGGCTCACGTGCATGGCCACATCAAATGTCACGAAGTCGACCAAATTTTCACCTACTACTGCCCACATTCTTTAGCTCCAGCCTACCTATCATCAAAACTATCGCCCAGATTCCCTTCTTCCTGTTTATCCAAGATTCTCGCTAAGTAGATTATGGCATAACTTGACATTATTAGCTTATTTTCAGTAGGGATTCAAGCGACACCTCTCCTCTGAAACCGCTCTCCTCAGTGAGACCAAAGACATTCTGGGCAACAAGGACCGCCATGAAATGACTTCGCTTTGGTCCTGCTTGCTCACTTGAGCTGCATTTGGAAATTTGCATTGATCACAAAATTTACTTGAACGATTAAGAATAACAATGGGTCAGGAGGACGAGGCACTGGCGTGGTTCGAATTGCACTTCCTCTGCTTAGACAGGGATATCATATCCAAGAGAGTCAGTGCATGTGTGTCTCGACTTTTGTAACTCGTTGCTTGCAGGCATTCTTGCCTATGCAATTAGGCATTAACACTTGGTGCAAAATTTAGTAACTAGGCTTGTCTATCGTGAACGCTCCGGTTGCCACATCCAACCACTTCTCACCGACCTATACTGGTTCCCTATCGAACAGCTTATCGACTTGAGGGGTTGCTTCACAATCAAAACAGGTATCTAACCTCAAGCTTTTCTGTCATTTAGCTGAGCCTCGAACCAACCTCGAATCCTTTGGAGATCTAGCCTTTACGCTCCCAAAACCTGGAACTCACGCCTCCACTTCGGTCGCGACATTCTGTGGCTCGATGACACTTAATACGAAGCTGGAACCACCCCCACTCTCCTTAGAGCATTTGTTGGGTTCGGGCTAATTGTTCTTTGAAAGCTAACGTGTGCCGACACTATGCTTGTCACCACTAACCAAATTGACATGCTTAACTTACACGATATGTTAAGTGCCAAGAAAGCGATTTAGCTCTACGAGAGCGCTTTACAAATGTCTTGCAAGTATTATAATTAGACGGTCCGAACCCAAAAATTCAGCTGACCCGACATACCAGCTATGGGAAACATAGTTGCTATTGTTCTAAAGGCAGCTTTTCGAAACGAAATCTTGTGTAACCAAAATTTTTGAGTTACATATACTGGCTTTATGACACAAGGCAGCATCCATGTTTTTGTTTTGGTCCGTTTTCTATCGGTCGGAGTCCTACAATTCATTTACATGCCTCCAATCTTTCGTCAAGAGGCAGATTGTGCAACTACTTTCTATAACCTGACCGAGAAAACTCCAATCCTACCCACCGGCCCCCAACCCCTTATCCACATAAATTGATGATATGGCAACAACTTAATGAGTGACTCAACAGTGAATATTTGCCAGTCTGAATGCAGCTTACCACTGAAGGCTTTATGCCATAACGTCTGCATGCTATCGCACAGTATCGCACATTAGATATCCCACGACTCAACGTGGCTATGATTAGCTGAGACTAAATACCTGTATGGTGGCACCGGCAAGCACGGTACCAGGAACATATATTCAAAGTCACATACAGAGGTCAACTGCTATCCTAAAACTGGCCCGTACAGCTCCTCACAGCAGTGCAGACTCGGTCAACTGCTGGGACTCACTGCAACTGGTGAAGCGAGACGAATCACGTGGCTCGGTGCTCCCCCCCCCCACCACAAGAAGGCCGCCAATCAAGCAGGTTCGATAGCTTAGGTTACTCTATCGGCAAAGAGCAACGGCCAGCTGTAGGAGTAGAATAAATACTCTGGAAGACACGCTGGCTGCAGCTGCGCGATTAAGCTAAACAATAATAGCGGTGGCAATGACGGCAACATGATGAGACACAACTCGCGAACGGCCACAAAACGGCAAAAAAAAGAGTTGGGGGGGGGGGGGCAAAAGTGGGACACCGGCCTGCACGGCAGCAGCAGAGATCGCGGATCCGACCACGGTGCGACTCAAGACGCCGAGGCACCTGCCACCGTGAGCCGAGCGAGCTCCCTAGGGCAGAGAGCTGTCATCACGCCGCGCGCGGCGGCAGGCAGCCGCAGCAGCAGCAGGAGGTGGCGTCACGTGAGCATCTTTCGTCGACCTGGCCGCCGCCGCAGCACTGGTAGCTCCCTGCTTCTCAGCTCGACGAGCAGCACGTTCGCCACTTGCCGGCGATCGACGACGAGTTGGCAGTGAGCGCAAAGCCGCCTTCCGGCGTGCCGCTGCTCGCTGCGTCACCCATTTGCCGCTTCAGCGCCTGTGGCGAGCGATGCATGCGCCGGCGTTGCGCGCGTGCAGAGGCGGCGCCAGCCTGCGCTGCCACTCGGCAACGCAGTGAGTGCCAGTGAGTGCGGGCGGCCGCCGACGCAACTTACCCGCGCCAGTTCGATGAAAGCCTCCTCGACGTGAGTGTGATCCTTGGCGCTGGTCTCCAGGAAGCGGACCGCGTCCAACGTGTCGGCCATTTTCTGACCGTCTTCTTCCGTCACCTGACGCAGCCCTTTCATGTCGCATTTGTTGCCTTGTGAGGAGTGAGAGAGAGAAAGAGTAAGATTCGACACGCACGAGCTGCAATGCAGGAAGTGCGGCTAAGCGACACGACGGCGCCGAGCGGCAGGAAGCCATTGGGTATGCTGGGCGGTGCACGGCCTACCTATGAGCAGGATCAGAGCGTCGTCACCGGCGTATTTTTTCACGTCCTCGTACCACCTCGGCAAAGAGGCGAACGTGTCGTGCTGAGTTATGTCGTAGGCTAAAATGACGCCGTTGGCACTTCGATAGTAGCTCTGGGTTATTGTACGGAACCGCTCTTGCCCAGCCGTGTCCCAGATTTGTAGCTGCAGCGAGAAGCCGACGCCAGGAGTTCAAGGAGCGAAGGGCGACAGAGCACAGGCACACGCACACAGCGAGTCGACCGCTACCGACGGGATGCTCTGCCGAGGGATGCCCTTCGAATGAGGCACGTATAGGCAGATATCTCGCAGAGCTACTGTAGAGCACGAACCGGGCTCAATCTCGCTCGAACCGCCACGACGAAAGAAAGAGCGCTTGAGAGGGAGCAGAGAACAGGGAGCGGTTCTCCAAAAGACGATCGCTGCTGCACAATACAGCCACGTAGTGGTTTAGGTACTATCCGAGCAGGAGATTTCAGAGAGAGAGAGAGAGAGAGAGAGAGAGAGAGAGAGAGAGAGAGAGAGAGAGAGAGAGAGAGAGAGAGAGAGAGAGAGAGCATTTATGTCGAAAGAATTCGAGATGGGGCCTCAAAGGTGCACAGTAACCCAGGGATCCGTGCTCGTTGCACTTCTTACACCGATTCATACTCGCCCTATTGCCGATGCCATTGCCAAGCACAATCTAATCTTTCACTTGTATGTGGATGACACACAGCTGTACTTGTGCTTTGATCCCACTCCCAGGATGCCCGCACTCTTCGAACTTGCTCTGCTCACTTGCTGAATGCCACTTCACTTACATTTGCACCTGGATAGCAGCAAACGCTCTCAAATCTCAAATTAAATGGCAAACAAATTAACCTAATGAAAAAACCTATGGGAAAACCGAGTCACTAAAATTTGAAAACCTATCCCGCAGAATAGGCAAGGCAACGCATCTCTTTCGGCATCTACTCGAAATCTCGGTGTCCTGCTCCAAAGTGACCTTTCACTAGCCGACCACATCACCTCCATAGTCAAGTCCGTCTACTTTGAGCTAAGTAATGTTGCGAAGATTCAGATCTGCGTAGACAGATATGATTTTTTAGCCAATCCGTGCAGCTTTGTCGTATATCCCGTCTTGACTTCTGTAACTTACTAACAATAATAACGTGACATTTGTACAATCATCTTAGAGAACTAAATCACTTTCTAGGCACTTTACATCTGCTGCAAAGGAAGCATTTCAATTAGATAGTGATAACCACACTCGGTAATAATATCAATAATATAACAGATTGTTAGCATAATGCCAAAAGAGAACTTGATCTTTATTTAGATACTTTACAACGTACTTCAAGAGAATAGATACCCAAGGGTTAGTGATATTGACGATATCAAGCATGAAAAAGCAAACGAGCATCGTGATTGGCCAGCATGCTAAAGCAAACACAAAAGACAACTCAAAGCAACCGGTTAGTGACACGCACGCCTAGGAGCATACACTGGCTCTTGCATACATCAGCACGCAAAGCACGAACAAAACAAGACAAGTTCGCTGAGGCAAAGGGAAAGCTGACCAGAGGTCAGATGGTCACCAGTCGAGTCTTAAAAGCTGAATATCTATCAGGGCATACAACAATTGACTGCAAGAGAATCTATATAGCCAAGGGCTGGGTGGCATGCACGGAGCCATGCTTAGACAAGCAAGCAAAAGTGAACACCTCATGCTTAGGCCAGCATGCTAAAGCACCCAAGAAGACTCGGTGACTCCGATTAGTAGGACCTCTGGCTAGTAAGATGCACTGAATCGTGCACAGATAACCACTATAAACCACACCGAGGCAAATCATGACAAGTGTGCTGAGGCAAAGGAAAAGCTGACCAGAACAGAACGTGCGCTTTGAGTCGAGACTAAAACGTTGAAGAGTCTTTGCTGGTAGTAAGCGTAGGCGGAAGCAAGTTCTAGTCAGTCGGTGCATACGAGCTGGAGGCTCGATCACCTAAGTAATTTCAATTTAGTGCAAAGGATGACTATATGCTGAGCAGCGGCCATTGCAAGCGAGCAAGTGACTTCTAAGCCTGACTAAGGATCTTGGAAGTCAAATCGATGCTTGATCCAGGGCCAGTAAAGCTCAGGCAGAAGTGGGATGATGTAGCAGCTACAACGTTGGCAACAGACCAGACGAGGCACTGAGTTTTGGACCAGTTGCAGACGATTAAGGGTACAGTTTCCCAGCAAGTTTGTTAAGTCAACATCGCTTGCAACACCCGGCCGTCGGTGGAGCAGCCTCGTGGACATGGGGATTGCATTGCAGCCTGGACAAATCCCAGGAGGCATCGGTGGACTTCGAGCCGCAGCCTTCAGCAAATAGGAATAAGACTAGCCGATCACAAGCTAAGTGGTGATCGCAGCTGTCAATGCCATAGCCATGCAGCAACACTCACAATCGGTCGGACATGAAGATTTTCCTGCCTCAATGCCTGCTAATCTTCACACAACATGCCAATCTCTCTCTCTGTCTGTCTGTCCCCATTCTCCCTCCCTCTCTCTCTCTCTCTCTCTCTCTCTCTCTCTCTCTCTCTCTCTCCCCCCCCCTCTCTCTCTCTCTCTCTCTCTCTCTCTCTCTCTCTCTCTCTCTCTCTCTCTCTCTCTCTCTCTCTCCCCCTCTCTCTCTCTCCCTCTCACCCTCTCCTCCCCTCCCTCCTCCCTCTCTCTTTCCCTTCCCCTATCTCTCTACCTCTCCCTCTCTGAAGCCGGCATGTTGCATTTTTCACGTTCAGCCACATTTTACCCCACTTCTGCCTGAGTTTCACTGGCTCCTTATCAAGCCTAAAATCAATTTTGTGATTCTCAGTCTGACTTTAAGGTCAATTCACTTGATAGTACCAGCCTACTCATTCAACCTCCTTGCTCCTCCTACAGTGAACTTTCACACCATTGCTCGTCGGCATCTGGTCATCCCAGACGTCCCTCGCACTGAATTGAAATCGCTTAGTGTTTGAGCCTTCAGATCGTATGTACTAAAAGTCTGGTCCTTGCTTCGGTATATATATTTAAAGATTTCAATTCAGTAATTTAAGTAATTTAATCTTTAATATAATATATAGGTATATATAATTCATTTGTATAGTGCCCTAAGAGAACTTAATATATATTCAGGTGCTTCACATATGTCATGGGGCTCGAGCCCACGGCCTTGGTCATCAAATGCATTTACCTTGACCTTGGTTGAGGCAAGCACCATAACCACTGGGCCAAACCAGCGGCAATGACCTTGCATCTTTCAAGTCTCAGCGAAAGAGGCATCTGTTCCAGTCAGCTTTTCCTTCGTCTCAGTGAACTTTTCGTTTTTGTTCCAGTGTGCTGTTCGCGCCTATCTGTGCATTATTCAGAGCATGTTACTAGCCAGATGTCTTACTATGCGGTGGCCATTAGTGCCTTCGTGTTTGCCTAAGCATGCTGGCCTAAGCATGATACTTATTGGCTTTTCCATGCTTGATAGTGCGCAAATAAGTAACCATTGGGTAATTATTCTCTTGCATCGTCTGGCTACGCACCTGGCTAGAGATTAAGTTCTTATGGCGATATATATATATAAACGACCTATTATTAAAAAAAATATTAATCCATTCCATTCGAACCCCGGCGAGTAAATCCCTTTCTAGATAGCTACGAAAGAATCAAGGTTTGTCTAGTTTGGTCTGCACACTGCTGCTGGACACTACCCGTGCTGATGTAATCCGAATCTTTTCCCAAGCAGCAACAAAGCAAAAACTCGACACACGCCCACACGAACGCAGGCCTCACCCACACGTCGAACGACATTAGCAGCGCACTGCCTCAGAAGAACTACTTACGATCTGCATTATAGTCTAAAATGCGCAAGCGACAGCAAACTGTGAGCAAACTTCAGGCTTCATCTTTCGTTTCCAAGAGCTCTTGGTAGCAGTAGAGATGCCCTACGGCCAGTCCGAGTGCACAGGTGCCCCTGTGAACACATCTGCTATGCTACGACAACTGCTGGCCGCGCATGCGTTTCGTGCGGCTCCCTTATTGAGCAGTCATAGCAACCTTTCTACCTACCTGATGCCTGTCTGCTTATCTACGGCTACATCACTTCCAGGTTGGTGGCGAGTCTTTTGAGTGCAGACAGTTGACTCAGATGAGCAGTGCAACAGCACCAAATAGTGGCAACAAATAGCCCCCTCCCACAACGCCTTTTCCCACTCCCGGAATAAAGGCAGGCCGTCACTAGTGATATAATAATCTCCACTGCGCCACGTCCGTCAGAGACCACCAGCCACTTCCACTTTGCTTGTGGCCAGTTTCCGGTGTGAGGATGCTGATGGGAACCGTTGGCACTATGACGAAGCAACACAGAACTCGCAGCAAGCAGGACAGGAATTACGAGCGAATGATGACTCTGATATAGTGCGGACGTGCGGTAAAAAGAGAATGTAAAAGTGGCCCCCTTTTGAAAACCACCAAAGGGCTGAGCGACATCGAAGGATTCGAGCTATGGCAACCATTCCAATCCGATCCGGAAGTGAGGCACAACGAACAGTGGCAAGGCTGCTGCTGAGCGAAATGACTAATTATGACACAGAAGGACAGCAATAAGCTTTAGTGATCATAGCATCAAAACAAGCACCACGTGGCCTGCCTTCCTGCAATAGCTCAACGGTTTCTTAAGCACGCCTTAGCGAAGATCCGGCAGCTGTGCCCACCACATAACTACCAATTTATAGCAAAAATCTCGGACCTCCGTTCGGCAGCGAACTACGGAGACAGCGAGCAGCCGTAAAAGTTCAGGTCTGCGCCCAGGCGTCGCCATTTGCAGCTCCGCGAAACTGCGGAAGACGATTTCGCGCCTCCAAGGTGATTTCTGCACGGCGCATACACATCCTAAGCGGCTCTCGGTGCGCACACGTCATCCAGCCACCTTCGTCACTCGCGCAGCAATCGACGAGTGAGACGAACATGTGAGTCAGGTGGGCAGTTCGAGCAGAGCGAAATGCGAGAGACAGCGACCTCGCAATGACGTCGCGATTGAAACACGCGCGGACAGCAAGTTACACAGTCGCGCAAGCGAGCAGTTGCAGCAAGAGTAGGGCTCACTTTCGGTGGCGAAGTCGGCGGATAAGAGCGAGAGCGCGCACACAGGTGCTGATGCCGTGACGGAGGGGGGGGGCGTAATCAGGAACTAAAGCTGCGGCCAATGCGCCTCGAGAAACCGGCGCCGGGCCGAGCGACTGCTCTCACCTTAACTTTCTTTCCGTCTATATTAAGTGTCTTCATGCTGAAGTCCACACCAATCGTGCTGCTGTTTTTCTCCAGAAACGTACCATTCTTAAACCTTTGGACTATACAGGTCTTTCCTACTCCTGCCTCACCAATGAGTACAATTTTGAACAGATAGTCATAAGAATCGTCGTCCATGACGCCTTAACAGTGGCGTTAAGTTAGCAAGGCTTAAGTCGGGCACAGCGACTCCAGAAACATATTAGGCCCAAATGCGCCGCAGAAAGAGCGCGGGTCTGGTCTAGGCCGTCGGTGACGGATATGACGTCGTCGCACAACAAAACCGGCCCAGCGCACTGGGCGTAATGGATGCGCTGTACCGGCGGGTGTGCTGGTGGCTGGTGCCGGGGCGCCTGAAGGAGGCCTCTTTCAGCCGTGCGCCTAGAACGATACAGCCAAGCGAAGCCAAAGCCAAAGCTCGAAATAAACTCTTCGGCTACGTGTCGCTGCTTCGCGCTCTCCGCGTAGATCTGCACCCTCTGCTAGCTATGAACTATGAAACCAGCAAATTGCTCGTTCTATTTTTTTCCGGTAAGCTACGCTCGACGTCACCAGTGTCCTAGGGCGACTACGATCTGCTGGCGTTAGGCCTGCGGCTCGTCTGTCTATACTTGGCTCACCTTTCCTATGCACGTGACCCTGGCCGGGCTGTTCCTAGAACGGCCGTGCGGAATTGACGGCTCTCAGCAGCGCATGTCGCATCTTCAGTCCCGCACTTTGTCCCGCATAATTCACTGCCTGCCTGCTGGTGGAGTAGGTCAGCACGACGCGGCTGAGGAACGATGTAGTCTCTTAAGAGTGACCCAGCCTCATCGATTTGGCATCTTCTCGCTTAAATCTCTTACTCCCGTCTCTTTACGCGACTAATACAGTAGAGAGTGCGATGTATCGCGATCAAACGGGTCTGAAACCACATGCACGTATATCCATCCATGAGCATCAAACGAAAAGCTTCGAAGCGAAATCGACGCGAAATCTTTGGAAAGCTCTCCAGAAATTTAAAAGCTGTGTACTGCAGTTTCGTGACGTATTACACAATCAAATTAAAGGTGTAATTCTACGTAATGCAAGCAGACGGTGGGCCTTCCAAGGACTGAGGACTTCAAATTTTACGTATGGGTCCGCTCAAATCGGCGTGACAACTATTATCGTCGGAACGGAGCACGCAGTTGCTTCTTGCTTTGCTATACTGGCTCGCGGCTAGGCGCAGAGCAGCTTTTGTTGCTTCGACTTAAGGTACATGAAATCCACTGATCGCTATCCGAATGCTCTCCATCTTACAACGGCGATCAATTATAGCGTAAGCAGTCCTTTTAGGATAGAGTGTGTGTGCTATTTTTTCAGCCTTGTCTCGCTTAAATTCTCCTCAATATAAATTCGATGTTGATAATGGCCTGGATTTGAAGGATGCAGCGGCCGAAACGATTTCCTCGACGATTGATTGCAAGCATTGACTCGGGCGGCGGTACAGCAGCAGCATCAATCCATCTCAGCGAAAATATTGCGGAGAAATAAATTTAAAGAAGCCAAATGTTTCTGAACCACGAGCCGTATTTATGAAGTGCTAAACGCTCTAAATGAGACGACTGCTGAGCCGCAAACGCATTTGAATGTTTTTCGAACGACTGAGCATGCACAGGAAAGCTCAGGACTCCTCCTTTTCGCTTTTTATCTCTTGCTGACAAGCTCTGCATCAGCGAGCTATGTCTTACGCTGCTGCTGATCCGAGACTGCCTGTTACCTCGGCATAGTCAAGAACATCAAAGTCATCCTGTCATCAGGACATCAAAGACAAAGTCAATGACATCGAAGGGAAACCAAATAGAGGGGCAAGCGTGCATTGTGAATACCTGAAACTTTTCACAGAGGGTGCATGGCAGCCGGAGCAGGTGTATTAGATTGCATTAAAATTCTGCTGTCGTAGACTCTTCGGGAAAACTTAAGTATTATAGTTGTTGAATTCCGTACTTGAAGGAGAATGTAATGTAATGCATCTCCATCTGTAACTCTAAAACGTTAAATAGGACTCGGTGGGTGTTAAGATGGAGAGTTTTTTGGCACACTCAAAGCCTAGGAGGCTTTGGAACACATTCAGTAGCCAACATACTTCATTTCACGAAAAAAAGAGAAAGTGAGAAGCATAGCTGATTCAGGAGGACACTTGAAGTAGTGAGTAACATGGAAGTAGCAGCTCAGCACGGCTGGAAAGGATGTCCCACATTCGGCTGGGGAGAGTAAACTTCGTTTCATAAGAGTTTTGGAAGTGAGTGCCAAAGTCTAGGACCTGCAGAGCAAAAGCTTCGTGAGCAGTTGTCTTTCTTGGTCGTAAGCTATTCGCTCTTCACGATCCAGGTCGTGGTTTAAGACCGGCAGTTGGCGATCCTGTATTTCCCCACTGATTGTGGTCGGTTATAGCCATCAAAAAGCTATTCTGGCGCTACACAAATCATGCTTTTAAATCAGCTAACCTTTTTTCAGAAGGCATAACGAGCGCAAGGCTGACAGCGCAATTGTCTGAGATTGCCTGAGACCAGTCGAGAAGATCCTAGCAAGTGAAAAGGCACTGGGTGTCTGGAAACGTACTGGTTAAAATGCTTACCTGGCAATTGACATGGCCGATGCTCGACGGACTGTTAGTAATTGCACATTTTCTTTATTGGCGATGGGTTCCTTCTATGCAAGATTCTTTAACTGCACAGAGTGGTTATAATAATAAATAATAATAATAATAATAAAAGCGGTTATAATTGACAAGATTTCTCTCATGGTCTCTGACTATTATCGCGGATATACATGCTCTTATTGCGTAGGTTTTTACGATTAGTAGCTTTGGCGTAGCCGTTGCCGTAAAAAAAGCCTCCAAAACGCACGCACTACCAAGCACATCCTGATAAGATGACAAGTATATGCATCTCCTCTTAGGCATCTCATCTATGGATAGCGGTAAGTTGTCTGAACTTCTCGGTCAGGCTGCTTTCTGATTCATGTCGTGCAGAAGCTTATTATTTATTGCCCGTTGCAAGAGAGTGAAGGTGAAGGCTGCCGCGACTCTTTTCCTGCGATCCTTTAACGGTCGTGGGTCCAGGCCTATCGTGGCATATTCAAGGGCCTGGAAAGAGACTACGTTCTCTTAGAGTGCAATAGCTATACAAATAAATTATATTGTATACAGCATTTTATGTTCACGAGGTTTTTTGAATAAGCACATCATTTCCTTTATTTTTATGATTTATGCTTTCTATTTAGGGCTACCTTAACCATCGACATCATAATTCTGATTTTAAGGGCCATTAACTAGTAAGGAAAGATGTGCTTGATTGCAGGGTAAACTAAAATACCAGTGATGACTAATATGAATGCTTGTTTGTAGGCCATTTGCCAGTGGCGATGCGACTTTGCACATTGTGATTCCGCACAGAAAAAAGTCTCTTACATTACCCGTGGTTCTGCAATCGATGAATAAACACTTCACATTTAAGTATGTCAAAGATTTATGTCAGTCCTTTAAACTATGGCATTTCTCAAAGAGTCGTGATCTACGGTGTATCAAAAGCATGTAATTTATTTTAAACTGTCCTTGACCTGCTGTAGACTCTCCTCTGCTACCTTGTTGCCTACACTTACTGGCTAACCAATCGATCATTCTTCCTTTACAGCAAGTGTCAAATGCCTATAAAAAGATCAAGTCCTCTGAGGGTGCTATACAAATGCATTATTATAATTATTATATAAGGCAGGCAGTGATAGTCATGAGGTAAGGCGATCGTTCTTCAAGATCGAGGTCGTGGTTTCGAATCCTGCCGTGCAAGATCCTTTATTATCAACTGAAAGGGGTGGTTATAGCCATTAAGGCTTTTCTGCCGCTAAACAAATGAAGCTGTTAAATCAGCGAATGTTTTCTCGTAATCGCGTCATATTTAGTAGGCATCTACAAGAGATATTTGTGCACATTTTATGAGAACTTGTAAGGGTATGACCAATCACTACCTCTTTGGTTTTTGGAAGCTCTTGAAGAATCCGTCTAGAGGTACTGAAGTGTAGACAAATGCAACCAGGCTCGTAAGCAGGGGACAAGGTCTACTTTGGCCCCCTCTCCCCTCCCCGATGCGACCAGCCGAGACAGGGAAGATGGACGGGCCGGTAAAGGGCAAGGTTAGTCTGAAGCCCTCTCTCCCTAGGCTAGCACAAAGAGGCGATCAGGTTCGTCGGCTCGTCAGACGGCTCGCCCTGTGCGAGTAGCTGGATGCTTTTTTTTTATCCAGGTTCGGGCTTTCAATGGCTTTGAATGGGGCTAATGAGGCTTCGGGATGAGGAGCGAGCAATCAACCAGCGCGAGCGATAGTCGGTTTCTTGAGGGAGCTGTAATTTCTTTAGCTGTGGCGCTCATATTTATTTTTATTAGAGGGGCGTGGCTGTAGCTCTATTTCAGATTGCATCAATCCTATATTCAGGGTATGCCTCCCGCAGGGACCGTCGAACCTAAGGGAGCTGTAGATGGGGAAGCTCTTTTGGAAGATTTTATATCTTCACCACTACTCGCCGAGCTGCATCGGCTACCCGTGGACTTCAGTGTATATCCATTCACCTTTAAGTCTCCAGCCGATCAGAACTTCTACTCAACCAGGCTAGGCGTCCTATCATCCGCTTCTCCGACTCAAAGCTTTCAGCTATGCCCCGAACGAATCTGAAATCCTTTAGAGACCGTGCCTTTAGTCCGTATGCTCCCAAAGCCTGGAACTCACTGCCGACTGACGTTACGACATCCCTTAACTTGACCACGTGTAAAAACAAAAGCTACAAATGCGCCTGCTTCTCACTGCATTCGCTGGGTTCTTGTCCCTTGTTTTGTGTGCAAGCTGACACTGTGCATTTTACGACTAACCTTATTATGCTCGTTGACACTGTGCGTGTTAGCAGTGACCACATTATCGTGCTTCCTTTACAGCATGTGTTAAGTGCCTAGAAATAGCTTAAGTTCTCCGAGGGTGCTATGCAAACGTGTTCTTACTATTATTAATGTGAAAGATTACACGCTTGTTTTCATCGTCTACTTATTTGCTTGTATTTGCGGCTACTGCTTGCTTAGCCTACTTCAGCATGAGTGCTATGCGACTAGTATCAATCTCAGGCGGTGCTCTCTCGATTTTCTTAACTGCTAGTCTGTGTTTTTGAGTCGAAACGTCCAGTTGATTATAAAACTATCGATCATCCACCCATGCATTTGTGACTCAACTATAGACATGGTTGTGTAAAATTCGCGATTTGGCCGCACAGAGCTTTCAGTCCGAACTATTTTCAGCTAGACAGCACCCCTTCCCGAGAGCTATCAAATACTGATCCATAGTTTAGCCGTCCTAGTTATGTCCATCCACCTAAATTTCGCTTATATTTCCGCCTATTCATTCCATTACACGCTGGGAAGTCAGTTAAAGGCATTTGTCTGTTAAAAATAACGAATTACCACAGGCCTTCTGGCGTGGCAGAAAGCATACATTTTTTGCTGCGAGCCGGAAAAAATGCTGCAGGCTCTAATTTTTCTGGGCCAGTGCTCGCCGTATTGAGTTATTGAGCCTTCGCTCTCCTACTCTTCACCCACGGCGCGAGGCCTTTACTTTAGATAACTTCTTTCGTACTCAAACCATATCGTAATCTGCTACGTGAATGAATGCGGTCCGCTTTTCTTCGCAATCCAGTGCCTAACTGAAATCACGACATGTGCTTTGACAGCCAACCAGTCCGCTGGTGTTGCGGTCTGCTGATGTTTACGAAGATCCAGTCAAGTCAAGGATAAGTTCACCAAAACCTACGGCTTCCTGTGGCGTTTCTCGACGTCCTTGAATAGCTGCAAAGGCGTGCGAGCCCTTTTGCTGCGGCTTTATCAGGACCGACATGTGTGTGAAAATTGAGGACGCCGTTGCCGTGTGCTTATCAGCTGAATGCAGCCGGTGGCAGCTTGTTTCTAGTTGGTGAGGCTTCGATGATGCTGAACTCGGCAAGCCGTAGTATCGACTCGCTATTAAGCTCGATTCTACCCAGGCCAGCCAGCCAGATAAAACTCGGCTAGTGCAGAATTTTCTCTGGAAATATGGCTCGTCTTAATTGTTAAAAGATTGTGCTGCTAGCCAACATCGTAAATTCTCTATTCTTGCTTCATTATAAATAAGCAACGCTAATGAAAACCGATGATTACTGGGCTTTATATCTACGACGTAGTATACAACATTTACATACGGTTTTACTGAAATTCGGAGTTTGGATGTAATTGGGTGATCGGATATGTATTTAAGCTAATACTCCGTGTGAATGTATTAGAGAATTATATAGAAAAACTTATTATTCCAAGTCCAGTACATGAAAAAGAACATGCTTTCGTACCACAGTAAATATAATAAGTCATGTACATGTATTCGGCGCCCTAAGAGAGGCACAATCTTTATCCGGGTTCGCAAAAATTCGCTGCCAGAGAAGCAATAGCAGAGCGGTAACGGCGGCTCGAGACTCGAGATGTCGGACCAAGAAAAGCATGCACAAGCGCACAGCATGTCATCATGCTTTGACCAGCATAGAAAATAATCTCGCAAGAACGCCCTCGGGGTCACTGGTTAGAAGGGACTCGTGCTCACAGACAAATGCACGAGTAAGCATGCAGAGCACACAGAGAAAATAAAGCAATTGCGCAGGGGCAGCGGAGCGGAGCAGCTGCGTCTTTAGCTGAGACTTAAATGACGCAAGGGGAAGACAGAAGCCATAAGGAGGGTGCTCCTGACTTTCGGTGAACACGAACTGAAGGCCATATCGCCAAAAATATTTCCGATTTAGTGCGAGGAACGGCTGCACGAGTGGAAGCGGAGGAGGAGGAGGAGCGGGTGATTGGAGCGAACTGGGTGAGCAGGGAGGTTGGATAGATAATGTTTCGGAGCAGGCCATCGCAGGCCACCACTTGCGTGGTGGCCTGCGCCTGGTGGCGCTTCAACTTTAAGGCATTGCCCGAACGGGCTCACCAGGATGCGATCTCCCCGTTGGCCAGGTACTGTTACAAATCGGCAGTGGTAACGCCCCGACCAAAGTAACCTAATCACCGTAGACAGGGTGTATCGGGCCAGCCAACCTACTCTCTCTCTCTCTCTCTCTCTCACACGCACGCTCTCCGGAGCTACTGCTTGGCGTTCTCCATTCCGCTCATTAAAGAGTTATTTTAATTACGAATGTATATTGCTTAATGCTTTCCACCCTAAGAATACAGCACATAGGCCGATACAAGCGAGTAAAGTGGCATGTACGCCAGAGAGATGATCTTGAAGTCGATTCGGTATTCGACAGGGAGCCAGTGAAGGTCAGATAGGAATGGTGCTCGGTGGCAGCAACGCCGTTTTGACGACAGAAAAGACTAGCTGCTGAGCTGTGCACTAGTTGCAGACGATCAAGTGCCCAGGCCGAGGCTCTTGAACAAAGGCAGCTGCTGTAATCTAGACGCAATGTCACGAACGCTTGAACTAGTTTGACTGTCGTGCTCCTATGTAAACGGGCCCTAATTTTCGTAACGTTCGGCAGCTTAAAGCAGGCCATCTTAACAATGGGGGTCATGCCCTCATCAAAAGACAAATTGTTTTGGAATACTACTGTCAAGACTACTGGCAGATGCCACTGGAGACATACCACATGCGCATGAACCAGTCTTAACGTCAAGATCTTCTAACTTGAAGGTGACATTAGGCTAACCCATAAACATCCTTTGGTCTTATCATTTTTGTTGGGCCTGCTGTACCGCGACAGCGGACTGGTCTGGCGGAAGCCGCTGAGGCGAGAACAGTGGACCCACTTGCAGCAGTTGCTTGTAGGCCCGCGTGCAGGCCGTGCGGCCCGGTTCCACGTTTTCGAAATAAACGGCATCTGCCTGGGCCGTCTTGATCTGTGCGCGACTGCCCGTACAAACTTAACAATTTTCAATCTCCAGAAAGTTTAGTGGCCATTCAATTGCGAATGTCGTCGATGCAAGCAGCAGCTGAGGTAAGCGCGTTGGATGCCGAGCTAAGCTACGGCGGGTCAAAGGATAAGAAGATTTGAGTGTGTAACCTGCGGGAAAACGAAAGCCAAGATATAGTTGTTCGACTAAATCTGCCAGAGGCAGAGCGTAAATACTAAAAAGAAGGAGGCCCGAGACCGAATCCTGAGGTGACTCATACTTTAAAGACTTACGTGAATACCGTCAGCAATTTAATCCTTATGTATTCCTTATGTATCTCTCGCTGAGAAGGAATCTAACACAGTTTAGCAGTGTTCCAGCGATACGAAGGCATGTCGAGGAGCGCTCCAGAAGGCGATGTCAGGTCAAGGTCAACTACGTCAGCTGCTACTGAGAGAACTTGCAGAGAGGCCTCACCTTGATCAGAATTGTTCTGAAAGAGTCATGATAGCCCAGGAGGTAAGGTTGTCGCTCTTCGCGACTGAGGACGTATGTTCAAATCCTGCAGTGGGCGATCCTTTACTGTCAACTAGCGGCGGTGATTGCCTTAAGGCTCTTCTGCCTCTACACAAATACGGCTGTTAAATCAGCTAATATTTTATTTTACTATTGCTCAGAAGGTCCCTGTAAACCTGAAGCGGAGCAGTTTCTGTGGAAGGGTTAGCTCTATATCCCGATTGGAAATCAACGTTCCGTATTTTCTTAAATTGAATGATGATAGAACCAATTAGCTGGTTATGGAAAACCAAGTGCGATTCAGAAATTGGAAATACTAACGCTCATAATCGGCTCTGAAAGCATACGTTCTGTTGAATCTGCACGAAATCTAGGTGTCATGTTCCAAAGTGACCTTTCATTAGACGACCAAATCAGCTCCACAGTTAAGTCTTCCTACTTTTAGCTACATTACATACATTTTTAGCTACAGCATTGCTAAAAGTTGGGGTTAATTTGGACAGGGATACCACGTCTAAACTGGTTCATTCATTTGTGACATCCTGTCTTGACTTCTGCAACTCACTGCTTGCTCGTCTACGGGCCTGTGCACTCAGGCGCTTACACGTGGTGCACAACTCTGCAGCTAGGCTTAACTGCCGTGAGCACAGCTGTTGTCACAGCACACCACTTCTGGCCGACCTGCATTGGCTCCCAATCAAGCAACACTGATTGCTGCAGTGCTTTGCTATCGTTCGGCATATTTGTGTGTATGAATCTGACCATCTACGACTCGCTAGCTGTCTTCGACGCAGAGGCTTCGTCACTTTCTTCAAAGGACTAGCACCAGTTGCATCTCTGTTTATGTCAACTAATTGTAAAAAGATTAAGTTCTCTGAAGGCGCTATGCAAATGTATTCTTCCGATTATTATGATATCTAACTACGTAGTTAATTAAGCAGGTGGATGTCTTTTTTAACCTGTTTTTTGTATTCCTATTGAGCTAGTGTCAGCGGGTGTCCTGAATCGCGGTGTGGCGGCTCGAGACCGTAGGTTCGAGGATGCGACCCAAGTAAGAGTTGCACCCTCACGCGTCTATTTCCGAAGTAGCTGGAGCTAGAGTGGCGTGCAAGTTAGGCGCTCGCTGGCGTCGGGTGGGCAGCTCCGGTAAAAGAGGAAGAGGCCGTCACATCGGTCGGCAAACAGACCATGCATCGAGGAGCCGTAGAGGATCTGGGTCACATGACCCACCCAGCGATTTTCCGGTCCGAGCTGGTAATGTTGTATAGCAGTGGCTCCGGCGGGGGCAGGTCTTGTGGGGGGTCTCTCGGAGACCCAAGCGGGTGAACGCGAGTGGTAGACGTGACTCCCTTATTCCTCTCAACGCGTACATATATGAGAGCTCGATCAATCGCAGCAGACGACACGAAATGTAACATGCATTAGTGGCCTGCCGCTTCGTCAATGGCTTAACTATTGGCCACAGGTGAGGCATATACACTAGTGTCACGATGCTTTGCTAATTACAACAGCAGAAGCCGCAGGCGCCCGCGACAGTAGCTAGCCAAAGGCAGCCGAAAGTGGATTCGTGGCGCGACGGTTCGTTCCCTTAAGTGGACGTTCTAGGGAAACTTAGAAGTGCTCTCGACGATATTCGCCCCTAAATTTCGACCGTAGAGATTCCTTTCTATTAACCAAAATACTTCAAAAAAGCGCAGCGGAGAGCGTTGGATTGAATGCCGCTTTGAGCAGTCTGGGTCTTACGCTGATCTAGCCAGTTTTAAATATCACATCCTGGTCTACACAAATAACCTTCGATAAAAGCTTGGGCGTCTTTTTTTTCACTCGAAATCTGATGTCTTATCAGTCAGACTCAAAACAAATTTATACGATAATGAATAATTTGCCTAAACTCTGAGCGGTCTCACAATACGGATATTAACTGCTTGGCCCACACGTTTTCCGCCTTCTTCAATGAAAACAATCGCGTCGAAGAAAAAATCGCGCCTCCATATAGCTCATACCAAAGCAAGTGTCGTGCTGCAACCTGTAACTTCCCTAAACAAGTTTTTTGAGGTTTCTGCATATACGAAGTAGTTACCTTAATTGAGTCTAGTAAGAACAGCTCGTCACCTGATGATTCTGTGGCATGCCTTCTCTGATCTGAGCTGATGGATAAACTGAGACCGGGCATAACTTTGGCTTGTGATGCTTCTCTGGATAAAGAGGCTGCTCCAAAGTCTTTCAAATCGGCCATCGTTCGAACAATACTTAAAAAGCCCGGATTTGATCTAGAGATCATAGAAAGCTATCGCTTAGTACCACTGCTTTATTTGCGGTCTAAGATCTCAAAAAGATTGCCGCCATGCTGCTAGTGGAACGCATCAAAAAGAGTGAAATGCGAGGAGAAACATTTAAGCCTGGATTCAAGCTATACCACATCACGGAATCTGCTGTCCTCCGTTTATCAACGACATCGAAAGCATCAACGATGGTGGTAATGTCCGTGCCGTGGCGCTGCTAGATCTATTGGCTGCCTTCGGCGCTATTGATCCCGATATCGAACTTAAAGGATTGAGAAAAAGGATATGTCAAGCAGACAAGGCGCTGGTTTGGTTCAAATCGCACTAGTTCGGTCGTGTTCGTGTCTTTCGGTGGTCCCGAGCCTCTCTTCCAACAGACTTATCAAGGGTGAAGTTCCACTAGGGTCCGTTCCTGGGACTTTACTGTTCTCCATTTATACCGAACCTTTCGGAAAAGTGATTTGGGCTCATTAGATCGGCTATTACTTCTATGCTGACAATATATACTCATATTTGTCATTTAAGCTGTCGAATCCGCTGCAGCTGGTGATAAGCTGAATGCAAGTCTTGCAGATCTTCGACCTTCGGATGTCGGCAAATTTCGTTAAACTAAATATGATATAACCGAACGTCGGCTCACTGACGAGCCTAAGCGTGCAGCTGGAAACTTTGCTTTACGAAACTTTGCTCCACTAATTGTGATTCTATAGTGCGACCGTACTCATGTGCTCGGAATTTGGGCATTGTCTTTTATAATTCTGAAAGCTGGAAAGCTTCATTCAGAAAACCGATACCACGGCTAGCCATCACGTTCGATCAATACCAAACTAAACCAAAGATTAGGGACTGTCTATCAGGGTGACTTGCTAGAAATCTAGCTAGTTCCCTTGTTCTGTTTACGATGGACTATTGTAATTCAGTTTTAGCTCGCAATGGCTAAGCTTTATCATACCTAGCTGAACTGCTCACCGGTTTCAGCCTTCTCGAGTCCTCAGGTACTATTCGGACAATAAATTAGCTGTTCCATTTTCCTCCGCTTAAAGACCGTTGGTGACAGAAGCTTTTGCTCTGCAGGTCCTGGACTGTGGAACTCACTTTCACAATTCTTACGCAACGACATCTTATCTCCTGCTGCCGACTATGGCACATCCTTTCCAGCCGTCCTGAGCTTCTACTTCCATGCTACTCATTACCTCGATTGCCCCCTGAACTCAGCTATACTTCTCACTGTCTTTTTGTTTCGCTAGCTGAATTCTATTGGCTACCGTATGCGCACCGAAAGCAACTTGGGCTTTAAGTGAGCCATAAAAAACTCTCCTGCTTAACATGCACTTAGTCCTTGTGGCTTTGCGGAGTTGCAGAAGGAGACGCATTAATGGACCGCTAGCTTGGGCAATTCGCCTGAGTGTGTGAGTGCGTCTCTCTCACACTCTCTCTCTCTCTCTCTCTCTCTCTCTCTCTCTCCCTTTCTCTCTCACCGCAGGCTGGCGAATCTGGTTGGGAGCGTGGACAGCGGACAACTGGTATCACTCCTGCAGCGGTACCCATAGTTACAACCTGACTGTTGACTATACTTTCCCACCAGTTTTGAAACAATACTGTTGTGACCTCCGCAGAGTTCGAAAAAGATGTCGGTAATCAGAATGGTTCAATATATCAATGCTATTTCATATTTTATGTATCAAGACTAATGCAGGCTTAGAAAGCACTTGATTTTGTACGAAAGGTTTGCAAATCAAGGCTATGAAACGGCAAGGGTATCGGGCCTGGCGTAGCAGCGAAATTCGGTAAGTGCTTCCATCGTTTCAACGGAAATATTCCGAACTTCAAGCTCTTTAAATAGTTTTAATTTTCATACGCTGTACTAAATTAATCCATTGAGTGTCGGGCCCGCATTATTTTTTATATATTCAAATTCAGCATAAGGTGTACACCGAGTGTGTATTCAGTTGAAAAAATACACTGTCGCTCTAAATGAACTCGCCTTAAAAATCCAGCTGAATCCAAAATTTTTTTGCCTGCCCTTTTAACGTGTACCAGTGCCCAGAGTTGGGCAGGCACAATGAATTCGAATAGTAATAACTGGAGAAGAATGAAGGCGTTACCGCGAAGGCTTCGCCGCTGAAGCCACCCGTGATCTGTCTTCTAGCTTTTAGAGTTGAGAAATTGCACAGCACAGTCATTATATTAGTTTACAGAGAACGGTCAAGCTTTTACTCTTTAATTGAAAAGGAGTGCGGCGACTGCCGAGGATTTCATGGGCAACTCACTATGTCCTATCCGTTTCAGAGAGTACCGTCATCCTAAAGGAGCGGGCGAGTAAACTTACCCCTTGTGACGCACGTCGCAAAGCTCTAAGAGAGCTTTGACCTCTCCCTCCCATCACCACCGCACGCCCGCCCCAACGACGAGCGACGGCGCGGTACAAGTACGCGCCGGCGGCCAAACCGGAAGAGCTCTTTGCTGTGGCGTGCTGGTTCTACCGGAAGTTGAAGACTCAGGCGGTAGCTCTTGTCGCTTTGAGCGTCTCGGCGAGTCTTGCTATGGCTTCGGCCGTCGATAAAGATCGCCGAAAGAGCTCGAAGCACGCCGAAGCTCTGCAAAATTCGGATGAACGAGATACGAAGAGAATAAAGCACGAGGACGGCGACCGGGATCGCAGGCACCACGTTCAGGTACAGGTACGCTCTTTTCAAGTCCTTTTACGCGTTCAGCCTTGGGCAATCCGTGGCAATCGACGGCAATTGCCCGAGACAATACAGCAGTTAATGATTGCCTGCTACAATTGCAAGCGAAGCTGGTGGGAGAAGATCGCACTTTTCTTGCGTAGCTGCTGTATTGAAAGTGCAACTGCGTCCTATCGACCAATCTTGAACGTACATGCGAGGGCAATCGACGGCAGCGGCCTGGGAAAATACGGAAATCTATCCGTTGTAAGTGTACGCACTCAACTCAAGTCGTGAGACCAGGGTTATGGGTCAAGCGATCATACCAGATGAGGGAGACCTTGTGGTTAGCTGCAAAAAAACATGTCACAGGTCCTCCACGGCCAGGTGTGGTGAGCGTTAGAGTACCGGTGAGCGCTAAAACATCAGTGGTAAGGCCAGAAGCTACATTAATTAGTAAAGCTTCAGGCTCGCACAACTCCAGTGATGTTAAGGTGGAAATGATAAACATTTATTTATCGTCCTCTACCTGAGGGCTGTGTGTGGCGTTTCCAGGGGTGCGAACTTTCAGTTTGCAGGTCATAAGTTTCCAGGGGTGTGAACTTTCGGTTTGCAGGTCTCTGCCAAGCCATTAGGGGCCTAGTCAGTCGGACAAAAAGCATTTTACATTAAGCATATTACATTAGGTATAACATGGTACTTTAAAAAAAAGTGCGATGTAACACCCAATGCTTACTTTAGCTTTGCACAGCCTAGGTGCAGTCGATTTTCGGTGGATTGCTGTATTGACATGGGCCTTTGCCGTTAATTGCAATGCAGTGACCGAGAGCTGGCATAACCAATGGAATTTCCTGGGTGCACCACAAATAGAATATATTCCAGAAATCTAAATGGGAGTGTCACCCAGCAGCGTCCAGTCTATTTTAAATAGACTGTTATAACCATGTGTCTTGTGCTTTTGCCACTCAGTATGCTTAAACCTTATGCTTAAACCTTGGTGGTTTATTTGCCAGATTTTCGCCCATCTCTATCTCCTGGAGCTTGTGCAGCCTCTCAGTAAGCTGGTGGCTCCCTTGGTATGGACACTCGCTACTTGTATGTCGTAACACCTGGCTATCTCCAAACGTATTCCTCACGAGTTTGATCTTTCACTTGCTTTCGGGTATAGTTGTGTTGTCTTCAAGTAAGTGACCATGACTGAATAGAGAGGTGAACTCTGTTAAGCGTATCTAGCAGATGCACTTGCTAAGCTAGCGCTGTGCTGCAGTCGCGATAACTTTCAGTCGCCTCCTCTTCTTCTTACGAGTGCAGCTCACTCCCGTTATCCTGTTGGAATGGAGCAGCGGCAGCCTTGCATCCAAAGGATGCTTGCCTTTCGCGCTGAACCCCCGGGCTCAACTCTCGAGACCAGAGAGAGAGAGAGAGAGAGAGAGAGAGACCGGGTTGCCTTTCTTTCGTCGTAGAAAAGTCCTGCTGAAGCTGAGCCCTGTTTACGTGTGTGCACAAGTCAGTGACCGAGAAATGTTTATCAGCATTGCAATTCGTGGCAGGCAGATCCTCGCTTTAGATCCTTGCTCTGACGGGCCGCTCAGCGAGCCAAGCGTGAAGAAGAAGAAGATGCAGCGCTCAGGACCAGTTGCAGTTGCAGCAGCAGTGTCCTCTCCCCCCCCCCCCACCCTCCGAGTCCCTGTCTGGTCCCTGCCCGACACTGCTTGCCTCTTTTCTCTTGCACGAGTTTTTTTTTTAGCTCTGCCAGCACGCCTAGACTTAGCTCTGGTATGGTGCTATAGACATTTATCATCATTATTATTATTGTTGTTATCATTACTGCCGCAATCCCCGCAGCTGCTCGTCGGGTCGGCATGACTGCGTCTCTCATGGGCTTTGACTCGGCTCGAATCTGAGCTGCCCACGGGCTCCCCATTAGGAGTTGCTCTCGGCTACTTTTGCAAGGGTCTTTGAGTCAGGTTCGGGTTCGCATGCTGCCCGCACCTCTCACTTTTTTTGGCAAGGCACATCGCGTAGACTCTCATAGCTGGTCGGTCAGCGCTGGCCATGATCGATTGGACCTGGCTGACCTCCAAAGAGAACTGGGGTTGCGATAGCCCCGCGCAAGTCGCGGTGCCTCCGTCTGCCAAATGAAATCTTAGCGCTCGGCATGTCCTCTCCCTCTGCAGATGTAAAGGTGAGCGTGCCTGACCGTACCGTTGTTTGCAACCGAATGTGTAGCGAGCCTGGCCTTGACCTTGTATATTAGTCACTCCTCCCTTTGCCGGCGCCATTTCCGTGCTCCTTTTAGCCTGCGGCGGAAGGGGATCGTGCGCCATTGAACCAGAGTCTTTCGTTTCTGTTCGGTTTTGAAACTCTCGCGGCTCTTTGTTGTGCTGCTGCTGCAGGACGAGCGGAGCCTGTTTTACGCTGAAGAGGAAGAGTCTACCAAAAGAGAACCGAGGCGGGACCTCGAGCTCTGCCAGCGAGCCTGCGATGAGATACGCAAAGATATGAAGGAAATCAAAGCTTTGAAAGCCTCCGGAGCCAAGACGGCCGTGAGTGCATGCACAGTGCTGCCGCGACCGCTAGTGCGCAGGCGCCGGCGGCTGCGCCTGTTGAGTGTTGTACGTGCCGAGTTTATTAGCGTGCAATGTTGGAGCGACAGACGGGCCTCCTGTGGGCGGAAAGATTTGTGCATCTGCTTCACCCTTCCCCTTCTCCTTCCACTAGCGATTCGCTGGCTGTTAAATTGGGGTTTGTGAAAAGCCTCTAGCACAGCAGCGGCAGACCTCGGTGCCGTGCACGTAAGTGCTCAGTTGCCTCGTCACAGCAGACATGGCTAGTTGCCGAGTTGCGTCTACTAGCAACAGTCATTGGCGGGCGAGAACTTGTCGAGAGATGTCGTAATTTTATGCAATCAGAGCACAGCATGGTGCAAACTTGTGCACTGCTGCAACTAAGGTGGTGAATAATAATAATAATAATAGTTACTATCTTGGATAACACTCTTAGCAAACCAAACATCTTTCTGTAGGCACTTTGCATATGCTTCAAAGGAGCACATCATCTGTTGAGTGAAAGTAACTCATTTGCGCAATTTCAGCCTGCGCTTGCACACAGTGGACGAGGTGCATTCACACGGAGGCAAAGCCAAGCGACCCGAGTCGGAAGAGTTAGGAGCGGCCTCAAGGGAAGCCTCAAGGAAAGGTGTAGGTATATTAGATAGGTAGGCCAGAGCAAGAGACCGAATCGACCTGAGAGTGAGCGACAGCACCTAGACGTCAAAGCTTTGCTGCTCGATGGGGGTGACGAATCACCCAGACGTCGATGGGGTCCGAGCGCAGCTCGGTGAGAAGTGACATAATGTGGAAGTCGCATTGTCACGGCAGACGAGACTAGCTGCATGCTTTTTGTAGCACCTAGGAGCATCCTGTCGCACAGGCCAGAAGACCCTCTAGCGGGAGTTAACTCAGGAGCAGGAGTCGGGATGCTGCAGATGCATGGAGCAACACCTTGCTGCGTTATCCTTGTGTTAGCTAGGTCGAGTTTTTGCCAGCTGAAATAAGACCGACTTGACAGTGTTGCCAATGTGGGATCTCCTGGAGGCAGGCAATTTTAGACCCGGCCAGTCACACTGTACGCCTAGGTCACAACGGAAAAAATTAATAAAAATATAATTCATTTGTATAGCGCCCCAAGAGAACTTAATCTCTATTCAGGCTCTACACGTGTGCCTCGGGGCGAGCACCCTAACCGCTGCACCAAACAGAGATGCTGGCGCCACTAATTTTATGGGTTAGGCTTTCAGTTTTCTGAGTAGCACTTGGTTTTCCCATAACTGTTAATTTGGTCTTACTGTTATTCACTTTGACGAAGTTGGCTGCTAGACAAGGGCTAATGTAGGGCAATACAAGCTGCAATCGAGTTCGGACAGCTTGAGGTTTCGTAAGGTAGTGGGAGATCAAAGCACATGTACAGCTTGTCTGTCATCTGCCGAGCTGGTTAAGGTGCTCGCCCTGACCAAGGTCTGGCCGAGGTCGTTAGCTGGAGCCCTGATGCACATGTGAAGCACCTAAATAGAAGGAAAGTTTTCTTAGGGCACTATGCAAATTAATTATATATAATCTGCATGCAAGTGAAAGCCCTGATTGTTCTCGGCGATTAAGTCGGCAAGAGTGAGAGTGTAAATTGCAAAAAGAAGCTCAAGACCTCAAGTGGATCCCTGCAGTGGATCCCTGCAGTGGATCCCTGCAGTGGATCCCTGCAGTGGATCCCTGCAGTGGATCCCTGCAGTGGATCCCTGCAGTGGATCCCTGCAGTGGATCCCTGCAGTGGATCCCTGCACGGTCTTTTAATGCAGATGCACTTGCTGCTCGTTAGCCCCTGCACAGTGATTCCTCTGGGAGATCATCTCTCCTGACCTTACAGTTCGATTTGGACCAGACTGAGTGGGTGTTTTGATTAACACAATGGCCCTGCCAATTATGACAGCATTTAGTGGGTCCCTGTGATTCGTCCTTTATGTGCTTATGCATGCTGACACTGTGCATGCTGCCACTAACCGCGCTTGCATGCTGACCCTGGGCATGTCATCCCTAACCATGTTTTTCGTGTTGTTTATCAAGTATCATACCACTCACTATTCGTCCGTGTTTCCTTTGCAGCAAATGTAAGGTGCCTAGAAAGAAATTGAGTTCTCTGAAGGCGCTTTAACAAGTGCATTATTATTATTACTAACCCAGTGCAACAATTCACTACCGTCGTGCAAACCTCATACATCTGCGGTGCTGTGTAATAAATCTCCTCATCTGTCAAGGGGGTGTGTTGGGAAGGCTGGCGTAATTCTCGTGCCCCCCCCCCCTTTAGGGTAATGCCCTTGGAGGCTGGAGCCAGAGAAGGGAAGGGACGGACAAGTAAGCAACGTGACCTTGTAGTGCTTGGCGCACACTTCTACGAATGACAGCTGTTCAGTGGCAAAATTGTTAGATTTTATAAATTTCTACCAGTGTGAAACTGAGCCATGCTTGATAATAATAATAATAATAATAATAATAATTATAATTCACTTGATAAAGCGCCCTCAGAGAACTTAATCTCTCTAGGCACTTTACATTTGCTGTAAAGTGAAATGCAATTGAATGGTAAGTAAAATCATGCTTGGAAAACAAACGAAATGAATAATATGGTTAGGGGTGACATGCACAGGGTCAGCATGCAAATGTGGTTAGTGGCAGCATGCACAGTGTCACCACGCATAAGCACATCAAAGACGAATCACAGGGACCCACTAAATGCTGTCCTAAATAGGTGTGTTTTTAGGTTCCTTTTATATCAGTATAGTGTGGAGATACATTCTGTTCTTTCCTGGGCTACTACTGAGCCAGTGTTGGCATCAGTGGCATAAGAAAAATACCCTATTCCCGGATGTGTACATACTCACGAACATGAGATTACTTCGAGGCAACAATTATCACGAGTTTTGGCGATCGAACGCGTTATTTTGGTTAACTAAGCATTCCTCAATAATTCCATTCTGCCGAGTCTTTCTATTAGTGCAGCAGGCCTTAAAAACACCGAGTCAGAAGCCGTAGACCCGGCAGGGAGATGGTGCGAGTTCTGACCGTGTGACCTGTGTCACTTCCATTTTCATATAAAGATCGCTTGCACTTGTTGCTCCGATCACTGATCATCCGATCACCGTCGCTCGTCTCGAGCGATCAAGAATTTAATGGCCGGCACCGTTTGCCTGCCTTGCCTGCTCGACTATTCTACTAGCGGCATACTCGAGGCAGCACTAAAAAGTTGTACAACTTTGTGCCTGAACGTACTCGAACGTTTGTTTCCAGATGGCCGAGGTGGCAGAGAACCGGATCCACGGCTCACTGCAGTTCCTCGTCCTGCGCAAGCTCAATAGGCTGGCGCACCTGCGCTGCGGCAAGGCGCGGGAAGCTACGGGCGAGGTGCGTGCACATGTTCGCTGGTGGCGGCTGCCACGGCAGCCGTGACCTTGACTGTGACTGCTGCGCTTTATTTCGGCCGCGCGAGATGCGCTCGCCTGCCCGCTCGGCACGGCCACCGAACGCACGCTCGCCCGCGACGATTCGTAGACGCGGAACAAGATCGACCAGTACAACCTGCAGCTTCAGAACCTTCTGTACGAGGCGAACCACCTGCAGAAAGAAATAAACAAGTGCCTGGAGTTCAGGTGCAAGAGCCTCTCGATCGCGCTGCTGCTGCTGCCAGTGCTGCTGCTGCTGCCACTGCTTTTTATGCTCTTGTTCATATCCACTGGCCGCTGATTGGACAGGTCAAAGGACGAGGAGCTGGAGCTCGTCAGCATCGAGGAAATGTACCGATCGGCACCCGAGGAGATCTCCAAGCCGGTGGGGCGCTCGGCTTTGCTGCTGCGTCCACTTTTTCTCCACCTTTATTCTCTTACACTCATTTCCCACTTCCAGACGAGTAAGCTGCGCTGGCAGACCGCACGTCCGAGTGGCAGTGACATTCGTCACTGTTAGCCCGATCGTTGCACGTCTGGCAGTGTGCTGTTCTTTCGTGTGGAAGGGGTTCTTGCGCCACGTGCTGTTATAAATCGTCGCGTGTCGCGAGCCATCATGCCCGCTTGCCCCTCCTGCCGAACATTTTGCCTTTCCTCGGCCACCGCCGTGTGCGGCAGTGCCACCGATTTTAACTGTGCAGGAAGGGCAAAGTCCTGCTGCTGTGGTGGGGGGGGGGGGAAGGTTAAGCAGAGAGGATATGGCCGACCAATACCGAACCTCAGAGAGCTGCTGGGGCTGCCATGTATCGCGATGCTGGCTTGTTAAGGTGCTGCTTCGCGACTTGAGCGACCCCTGGCCGTTGTATTGATTCCTAAAAGTCGCATCGGTGCCTGCTGGCATGCGTTGTGAGCTCGGTTCGCTGCTGCTGCTGCTGCTGCTGCAGCTGCTGCTGCTGCTGCTGCTGCTGCTGCTGCTGCAGCTGCTGCTGCTGCTGCTGCTGCTGCTGCAGCTGCTGCTGCTGCTGCTGCTGCTGCTGCTGCTGCTGCTGCTGCTGCTGCTCCTCGCATGTTTCCCTAGCTGCGCGAAAGTCCGCACACCGATTGGCTGTAAATATGATGCCGGCCTGGCTTAACCGTCTTCGTTCGAGCGAGCAGGGCGTGACGGTCAACAATCCTCACGAACAGAGAAAGGCTCAGCTGGACTGGGAGCTCGAGCAGAGAAAGCGGTATGGGAGCATTGCCGTCACTGACCGTTGCCCTCGGCTCGTCTGCTGCTGCTCGTCCGCGAGCCTCGATCGCACGCACGCAGGCGCGTCCTCCTTCCCCCCCCCTGCAAGTTAGGAGGCGGTGCGAGTGCGCCAGCTACATAGCGTGCTGGCTTGCGCTGCTCTGCTTCGTCGTCCGACCCGTCGTATCTCCCCGCTTGCTGATCGTTATACCCCCTTGTCTCTTGCTGGTCGAGCCTATCGCGTCGCTCGAGTGGCTTTGGCAGACAGCTGCGCTGGCTGCCACTGTAGCTGCAGTCACCGCTGGTCTTCGGCGCGCAGAAATCCACCGCATCGCCACCGACCCTTATGACGAACATGGTCACTACGTATGAGTACGCATTACTCTAGAACAGTCCTCTTCATGACGCCAGTTCATCCACTGCCACCGCTCAGGGAGAGCATATCCCTACCGAGCATCGCGATCCAGCGCGGCAGTGCGCACCGCGCCCACTCTCCCCACGTGACGCGTTCGCCCATGAGCTCGGCTTCCTATTTTCTTGTCTCGCAGTCTGATGACACAACTGGATGAGGCCAGGAAGGATAAGGAAGAGACGGCCAGAGCAGTCAAGACGAAGCAGGAACACCTGAGCAGCCTCAGGCCTAAGCTGGCGGCAGCTCTGCAGGTGCTGCTGTCGCTAGCCGAGCGCAGCTGCAAGCGAGGCTGCGGCCAGGCTGCAGGCTCACCTGAGGCAGCCAGCCGCTCCGCTCTGCTCTGGTGCTGCACTCCTGGCGCTACGTAACGGCGCCCTTCCCGGGGGGTTCCGTGTCAGTGCTGCTCCCTGAGTGCCTCCCCTAAAATGGATGTGTCGCCGGTGGCACCTGTGTGCTGTGACGGAGAAAACAAATGGAGGTCGGGTGTGCTTTTGAAGAGTGTCGCCACCAACCGTTGGTCGAGCTTCCCACGTGACTCGGCACGTGCTTGGCTAGAGGGGGCTCCTCCCTTGGCCAAGAAGATCAGCCACCTACTACAGTGGTCAGTTGACACGATTCGTCTTTTTGCTCTCTGATCTGCTGCTGGATGTTTGACCCGCCGTAAAAAAAAAAAAAAAAATGCTAGCTGAGAGGAGAGAGGGGAACGGAGTGGATTGCACACCTCTAGGCCCCCTACAGCTGGTGACGTGGTGGACCGTGATGGCACACTAGGTAAAGCGGTTGCTTTTCACGACCACCACGGTCCCGAGGTCGTGGGTTCGAATGCTGGGGCCGACGATTCCTCTATATCGCCATAGCTAGCGGTGATGATAGCCGTAAAGGCTCTTATGTCGCTCTACAAAAGAGGCTGTTTAATCCGCCAGTAAAAAATGTGTAAAAAGTAGCTGGCAGCTGTGTCGTTGATTAAATCTACATACGTCAGCCTCGTGTCCCCTGGCGAAGGCTGCTAGCTTCGATGGCTCCGGGTCTTGTAGCGGCTACGTTTCAACCCTGACCCAACAGGGTTGACGTCGGCCTAGCTTCTGCACATCTGGCTGCTGCACTGCTTCAGCAGCGTTTGCCGTCTTGCACGTTCTCTCAGACCCTCAGGGACACTGGTGTAGCTCTTTCCTACTTCTGAGCAGAGACTGAAGGGAGCCGCAACACGTGCCTCGACTTCGAGAAACTCACATCCATCTGCATTACTTGTGCAGCAGCCATATCTGCTCTCCGGCTGCAGGCTTCAGCTCTTCCCCCCCCCCCGTTCTACGTACTTGCGTTGGCCGTTCTTCCAACGCCTTTGCGGTGGCTAGTCATTGTTGGTGAGCTGTGCTGGCACACTCGATAAGGCGGTTGCTCTTCACGACCTCTGTCCCTAGGTCGTGGGTTCGAATCCTGCGGTGGACGATCCTTTATTGCTGCAGCATGCCGAGTTGATAGCCTTTAAGGCTCTTCTGTTCATATACAAAAAGAGGCTGTTAAAATCAGATTGCATTTTTGTTATTATCGTGTGTACGAGCTGAATGCTGTCTGCTACTGAGCGAGTGTGCACAGAAATCCTCTGAGGCTTTTGGTGCGTTGGAGAAATTTCTCCGGTGGGGCTTCTCACACTTCATTCATCTCTTTGGCTGTGTGGAGTTGCGGACGGGAAATACGTATGCATTTATTGCCGAGCTGGTTTGGGCCTCAAGTTGAGGTGCTCGCCCCGATCAAGGTCAAGGTAAATGCAGTTTCGAGGTCTTGGGTTCGAGCTCTGTGGCATATATGAAGCGCCTGAACAGAAATTAAGTTCTCTAAGGAACTCAACAAATGAGGAATATATTATCTTTAAGGAACCGTGCCAGAGCAGCGGTGGAGGCAGCAACGAGCTGTCGCCGGAGCACCGGTAGCGCTGTCGTTGCTTGCTCTCACAGCTGCTCTTGCTGTAGTTGCGATGCTCTGCAGCTGCAGCCGGCGATGACCTCGGACTTCCGCTTTCTTCTACAGTGGTCGCATTATTATTCTTTGCAGGCCACGCGTCCGGTGCAGGATTTCCTGGGGCTGCACGTTGACGACACCATTGAGCAGCACACTGCCGCCCGCTGCCTGCCCGAGCCCCTGTATGTCCTCTATCGGCAGACGTCTGCGTACGCCGTGGCGTGCAAAGGTCAGTGGTCTGCTGAAAAAGTTTCAGTTTATTGCGCACGTACGTGGAAGATGGCTGCCGTGTGCAGCAGTGCTTTAAAGACCGTGTGCAGCAGTGCTTTAAAGACCGTGTGCAGCAGTGCTTTAAAGACGTCTGGCGGCCCCTGCCCTTGGCTGAGTGTCACGCGAAAATGCGGATCAGATTGTCAGTGTGAGCTGTTTAATTTTCCTTCGCTTGGTCTCGCTTTTCTTATCTTGGTCTCGATGTGTTCTTTCATAATTTACTTGCAACAAGATTTGATGCTGCAGTGCCTGCATGTCAGTCTCATGAAGTTGTGCTGCTGCCAGATCAGAGAAGTCCTCTTTCTGCCTTGATTCAGACCCGAACAGCAGTGACCCCTATAATAATAGTAATATTAATACATTTGCATGGCACCCTCAGAGAACTTAATCTCTTTCTAGGCACTTCACATATGGTGCAAAGGAAGCATGATCGAATGGTTAGTGGTAGCATGCTCAATGACAGCAAGCATAAAGCATGGTTAGAGGTGACATGCGCAGGGTCAGCAAGCAAATATGGTTAGTGGTAGCATGCAAATAGGGTTAGTAGCAGCATGCACAGTGTCAGCACGCATAAGCACACAAAGGACGAATCACAGGGACCCACTAAATGCTGTCACAAGTAAATGAGTTTTTAGCTTCTTTTTAAATGTCAGGGTTGTCGTGACGCCAGGCGGAAATGAGCTCTAGGCTTTGAAGGCATACGAACTAACGGCATGGTCTACAAAGGATTTGAGGTTCGTACGAGGTGTAGGTAAACGACTAGATTCAGAAAAGCAGGTGGTACTATGCCTAGCCTCAAGGGGTACTAGATCTTATATGTATGCTAGAGCCAAAGAATGAAGGGACCTTGAAGTCGATGCGATGCTTGATTGGGAGCTAGTGCAGGTCGACGAGTAATGGTGTGATGTGGCAACTGCGCCGTTCACTACAGACAAGCCTAGCTGCAGAGTTTTGCACAAGCTGTAAGCACCTGATTGCACAGGAGGCCGGTGGACCAGCAAGAACTGAGTTACAGAAATCGAGACGGGATGTCTCAAATGCGTGGACCAATTTCGATGTAGTATCCCTGTCTAAATAAGCCCGACTTTTAGCAATGTTACTTAGCTGAAAGTAGGCAGATGTATGATCTTTGGATTTAAAAATTTACATTTACAAATGGATAATAGTAATAGCAAAGCATTTCTATAGAACCACAAGAAAACTAAATCCCTTCTAGGCACATCACTTATGCTTGACAGCAAGCATGTTTGTCGGTTAGGGATAGCATTCAGCTATGCTGAGCTGGTTTGACCCAGTGGTTACGGTGAAGTCGGTTACCTCCGACCAATGATCGTCGTCGTGGCATCGAGCCCTGTGGCATATGTGAAGCGCCTGAATAGAGATTAAGTCTCTTAAGGTGCTATACCAATGAATTGTATTATAATTATTATGTTATTGTTTCAAGGTTCGTGTGTGCATCTACACCAATGGCTGATAAACGATCGGTTACCCCTGCTGCGATAGTGTTTGGAATGCTTGCTTGTCGCAGCAGTGGTCAAGCGTCATAGTCAGCTGTGCATGTTATCGTAGTAGCTCTCGTGCTTAAGAGGTGTCTTATGAAGACAACATGATGAGGTTCAGTAGAGATTCCGTGCGCGCTCACACTTTTTTCAAGTGTTTCTGCATCTTTCGATGATCTGCCACATACACTAGTATTATTATTATTACTATTTATATATATTTATATATATTTATTTATATATATTATTATTATTACTATTTCGATGATCTGCCATGATGACTTCCCAATTTGAATACCATACGCGTGCCACATACACTAGTAGTCCCACGTGTTTCCCTAGATTCCACGATATGTGTTCGGGTCGAGGGCGACATGGAAGCTGCGAGAGCAACGCAGACATCGCAGCCAGAAGAAGGTATGGCACGTGAGAAAAATGCCTGCTTATCCGGCTGCTGAAAGCTCCATAGTGCTGCCCTGCCCCCTGGCTATTGCTTCTGTCTGTCTATCATGTAGATGACGACAGCGATAGCGAGCAGGAGGAGAGCGAGCAACGCAAATCGGTAAGATCAGGCAACTCGTCTCATGCGAGTACTGCTGCCACGTGGGATTTGGTGGCAGCAGGGGGGGTTAGGGTGGGTGGTGATAAGTGCAGGGGCGCTACGATCTTGCCCTTTCGTGGCCCTTGGGATTTTGTCTGAGGGCTCCGAGGTAGTTGTCTTGTCAGTGCTGTCTTGCTGCCTTTCTGTCCGTAGAAGCATCGAAGGAAGACAATCAGCAGCAAGACCGAGTCTCGTCGCGATCGGGCAACGAAGAGACATCCTCTTTTTGTCGAGCTGAAGCTGCACTGCGCTGGTGAGCCACGCGCGCTACACACCTCATCACAGATGGCGTGCATGCAGATTCGCCGTGGCGCAGCAAAGCAGCGTGGATTTAGCAGGAGCCGGCTGCCTGCGGCTGTCCGTCACGGCCACCAACAGAGCCAGGCTGCTGTGCACTTGCAGTGGTGAGGGAGGAGGCTGTCGACCACTCAGTGAGCTCGATGCAGCGATGGTGCACCGGCTGGGCTGGGCTGGGCTGGAGGGCTGGAGCAGGTGCTGCCATCGAGGCACTAGTTTCGCCGTGCCACTAGTTCAGCGAAGCACTTTGGCCCGCAGTCTGCCCTGCTGGACGCGCTCTGTGCACGTGCTGTTAGTGTGTCTTGGCTGTCTGCCTGCGTGCCTGGTGTGTCCTCCGTACTGTGCCTGGTGTGTCCTCCGTACTGCTGCCATTCATGCCCAGACTGTCTGAGTTACTGTCCGGCAGTGCAGCCACCCACCGGCTGTTCCTAATATCTGCACATTTCGAATGATTGCTCAAGTGCCAATGCCTACCTATGTTTTGAGCTGTTCGGTGGTTGTCTATATCCGGACATCGGGCAGGACTGATAGGAGGGAGGGGGTCGCATCTATAATTACACATTGTAAATATAGATTGGGCTAGTTACTCCCCGAGTCAAGAAATCCAGTTACCCCGAGTTAAAATTAGTGCTGGTCGATTTTGAGCCAGCTTGATGGCACCTGGGCTAATTAATGCCCATGGCATGACTGTGATGGTTTTGAGGTATTTGGCTTCACTCCTAATTACGACCTTCCACCTGAGGCACTTCTAAGGCAACCTGCTGTCACACCTGCCTAGTTTCTAATGGATCTTTCGAATTTTGGGTGGGTGATGCTTGCCTAGAAGTGGCATTTAATGAGGTCGGTTTGCAACCAGCTTGCTGGCTCAGCCAAATAGGTCTGGTAGACTCCCTGTCACGATGGCAGTGCGCTCTATCAATTTTTAATGTGCTTTCCATCTTTTTCGTAGAGAGCTCCCTTTTGACCGTGCAGTTCTTCTACGTCACCGCGCTGAGCATTGTAACGGTGAAAGCCACGTTCGAACGCGGGCCAGCGATAGCAGGCACCAGCACTGCCTCTGATGCCGTGTGCTCCGGGTAAGCATGGATGTGCATTGCATTGCTCGGCATCCTCCGCGACTGTCATGGAGGAGGGCGATGCCTGGGCCTGCCCACCGCTGCCTGCTGCGCCTCAGGCAGCCGCCGCTGTCGCTTGCAGTGACCTGCTGACGGCGGAAGCCATGCTGCACTCGCTGTATCCGCACGACACTGGCGGCGAGTCGCCCAATCCTGCCAGTGAGTTCGAGCTGCCCAAGCTGGGGTGAGTGTTGCGAAGCGCGCCGCCGAATCGCCCGCGCTCGGCCTCCCACCCCGGCCGGCCTAAGGTGCCAATTCGTTCTGTCACTTGGTCTCTTCTCCTCAAGGCTCAGCTCGATCGCCAGCCTCGTGCCCGAGCTGGGCCGACCGTACGTGTGGGCGCAGAAGCTCGCCGGCCTTCAGTTCCTGGGCCCTTCGTCTGCAGCATCAGCAGCCGCCACCGACCAGGTGGCGCCACCTCCACAGCAGCAGCAGCAGCCGCTGCTCGTCACCTCCGATGGCGCGAGCTGCGTGGAGGAGACCCTGCGCCGCCTGAGGCGCCGCGTCTGCGCTCGGCTGTCGCTCTACGGGCAGCTGAACGCTCTCGGTAAACGACGACGAGAGCAAAGCCGAGCGGGAGTGCCGGCACCTCCCCGCGTCCCCCCTCAGCGCCTCGCCGCGAATCGGCTGTCACCCTGGCAGCCGAGCAGGCTGCTGCTCCTCGGAGCAGGGCAGCCGGCCGCTCACGCGCGCATTGGCCCCTCCTGCCCTTGAGCGCGCCGGCGACAATGCACCAATGCTCAGTCTGGCCGGTTGTGGCTCTTGCACGATTCGCCCGTCGACCGACCCTGCTCGGCCAATGCACCGTAAAGGTGATGAAGAACACCGTGAACATGTCTCTCTCTCCTTCGACGCTTCGTGCTGTGCCTTCCACCTCGATCCTGTGCCAGCCCTTCCCCTTTTTGGCGGCCACTTTAGCCACCGCTGCGCCCTCCGAGCGCTGCTGACCGACTGCGCTCGCTTCGGCGGCCTTCGCTCGTGCATCTCGTGCTCGGCACTCGATCGATCCGTCGATTCTTGGCCGCCGGCAGCCCGAGGGCACGACGCGGCCGCTGCGCCGGTGACACTCGGGGGGGGGGAGGGGGCCGCCCCTTGGCCGAGGTCGCGGCCTCACTTGGCCGTGCCGTCGCCCTTCACCTTGACTCGGTGCTCTGTAGAGAGAGGTGCGCTCACGCCTTCGCCACAGCTGGTCGCTCTTTTTCCGAGCAAGCCCACGTCGGCCTCACTGAGGCGATGGACCCGGGGAACGATTGCCGACTTGCAGGTGAGAGCAGCAGAGGCGGTCGCCTGCGGCTCGCCGCCGGTTCAGCCAGGTGGCAAAGCGAGTGCAGCGCATCCACTCCGGGCAGCTCAGTCTCTCCTCATGCAGTCCGTGTGCTTTCAGAGTGTGCCTCACTTGGCTGAGCTTTTCAGCTGCGGCATATTGGGCGACGACGATCTGGTCTTCGTCGCCAACGTCCAGCGCGGACCTTGTAAGTCAAGCGTCAGCGCCTGCGACCGCGTTCTCGCACGCTTGGCCCCTCGATGGCATCCGATGGCTGTCCAAATCAGCTGGGCTTCTGCCGGACGACCGGTCTGTGCATTTGGGCGTGCGCACGCGACTGCCCAGTCTCGCACGTGTTTGCGTAAGAGCGCGCGTAGCAGTGATGGCACTCCAAACACCCACCCATGCCTTTCCATGCCGCCCGAAGAGCCATCGGACTCTGGTCTCTGCCGTTCCATTTCATATAGTACGCACGCGCACACACACACACACACGCACATTTACACACTAGTTTTGCAGTAAGCAAGTGTTTATAGTCGATTGGCGAACACTTGAAAGTGCTCATGGTTATCAGCCGCTGACGTGGTGCCAACGGGTTGGGGTAGGTGGCACCATTCTCCGCTGTGCATTCTACTTGTGATCTCTTGGCTGCAAGCACTTCAAAGGAGGTCCATGTAGTGGAGCACTGCAATCAGCCCTGCCGCTGTAGATGGCGGGCTGGGCTGATTTTTCATGATTTTTCCTTTCCCATGGGAAAAGAGCGCCTCGGCAGTTGCTGTCACCTCTCCTCGCCGCCTTTCGACTGTTTCAGTCAAACTGACTGCACACGTCGTCGTCAGCCCCAGCTACCCGCACGTGGCGCCTTACTTCATCGTGGCTGTCGGCAGTGACAGTGCCGGCATGCGGACCAGGCTGAATGACGAGAATATCAAGGCAAGTCGGCGTTGACACTCAGCTCCGATTGCTTGCTGCCACTTCTGTTGTTGATGTGTTCTTGCGTGAGCGCCACAAGACGAATGGAAAGCGCAGGAGACCTCATGCATGTTAGCATGCGTGTGCAAACATGTCTGTGCGTGCGTGTGTATGTTTGTGTGTGTGTGTGTGTGTGTGTGTGTGTGTGTGTGTGTGTGTGTGTGTGTGTGTGTGTGTGTGTGTGTGTGTGTGTGTGTGTGTGTGTGTGTGCAAGTGCAAGTGCAAAAACTAAGTGTGCACATGTAAGTTGTTAATGTCACCAAGCAGGATCGTTTATGCATGTTTGCGATGACCCACATAGGTACAACTACGTGCAGGCGCTGCGAATGCATGCTTACTTATGCAAGCTCTAGTACGTTTGCGTGCATGCAGACGACAGGCCCTGACGTTGCACTCCCGCAATCGGTGGTGCTTATCAAAATAGCAACAGTGTGCTCTCATGCAATACGTGTGATGGTGATTAGCCACCTCCGAAATGCCGACGTCAGCCTGTGAGCAGGATGTGCTGGTGTAGCTAGCTGCTGCCCCTCGACGCTGCAGGCGATGGAGGCTGAGGTGAACGTGCACTTCGGCGAGCTGACGTCCAGTAAGGGCTCCCGTGATGCTTTGCTCACCAATCAGCTGGTGCGCTTGCTCATGTGCTTCGACGTGTACACAGAGACGGAAGCCCGCCGAGATGGCGCTCTTGCTGGCGGTGACGATATGATTGCTTTCGACAAAATCAGCTTGCGTAAACACAAGTAAGTTTCTTGGCATGGTTTGGCTTGCTTCAGTGACTTACGTTTGTAGGAGCTGCAGTTCGTTGGCAGCACTGATGCTCGTAAGTGAGACCTAAACCAATAAGGCTGTTCAGTAATGTAGCTTAAGAAGCTTTGCCACTTCCTACACATGGTGACAGATCGTTAGCAATCACAGATGCATCAGATGTGCTAGATCACTGTGCTTGATCACTAGAAAACTGTTTTCGAAAAGGCTAGTGTTGGTGAGCCGTGATGGCACACTAGGTAAGGTGGTTGCTTTCATGACCTCGATCCTGAGGTCATGGGTTCGAATCCTGCTGTGGGCAATCCTTTATCGCTACTGCAAGCGGTGGTGATAGCCATCAAGGCTCTTCTGTCGCTCTACAAAAAGAGGCTGTTTAAGCAGCTCGGTTTTTTTTAGCGATTAGATTGCTTGAGTCATTCCTTCATCTGGGTATGAGTGCACTAGGGTCGTGGAAGCAGTGCCCCCCCCCCCCGAGAAGTTGCTCCAAGGAAGTTTATAGAAAGCTCACTGGGCACTTTATAGTTGTCACGAGGCTGAGTTTTGCATTGCTAACATACCGTAAAACAAATGTTCTGATGTCAGACAACTACAATTTAGGCAATAACGTTGTCTCCCCTGCCATTGTGCTAAAACTTGCCAGTACAGTGTGTGGCCAGAGCTCCTTGATTAGGCCAAATAGCTTAACATTGTTTGACTGGACACGTCGCTAAGCCCTGACATGTTTCGAGAAAGAGTGATATCCTCCACAATATGGTGCCAACAGGAGAGGATGATATTCTCCACAATATGGTGCTAACAAACTAAGGCCAGTATTTTGCATATGCTTCACCTTTACACACGCAGGCACATCCACTCGTACATGCGAGCACACTCACATGCCGCGCATGCGTCGGCTAACTTGGTGCGTCGGCTAACTTGGTGCGTCGGCTAACTTGGTGCGTCGGCTAACTTGGTGCGTCGGCTAACTTGCACACATGCAAACTTCGTTTGCAGCAAATGTAAGGTGCCTAGACACAGATTGAGTTCTCTGAGGATACGTACACACACACACACACACACACACACACGCGCGCGCACACACGCACTTCAACTTGTACACGCATGTATGCCACACGCGAATGCTGCACGTGTGTGCACACACGAATACATTCCACAGTGCCCCACTCGTGCATGCACGTGCATGTACATGTGTGTAGCAGGCACATTAAATGCGTGCATGTCGTGTGTGGGCACAAACACTTAAATATGCACGCCTATTCACACTTGCACATTGCACACATGCATGTCGCATGCAGCACTTTGGCAACCGTGCACGCGCACGTAAATTCATGAATGCACACACTCACGCATACATTCATGCCAGCTGCATGCACATATACACTTGGATGCCGCATGCACGCACTCAGAACACACTGGTGTGTCTGCCCACATTGCTACTCTACTTCTTCCATTGCTGTTTCTTATTGTACAGCTGGCCATGTTAAAACATTGACCATGAAGTCTTATTCTAACCCCCCCTTGCACAATCAAGCAAGCAGTTGTCATCCAAGGTTGCGGATTCTATCAAGCTGCTGGCCTGGTAGAGGTCAGAAGTACTGCAGTTAATTGTGCCAGAAATTCTCATGTAGCTGATGACTGGACGACCACCAGTGGCCTTCTGATTGGTGGTCATTGTATGACTACACGTTCGTGTAAAAATTGTTCTTTCGTGTAGTCATCCTGAAAAGACGGCACCTGTAGTCGAAATGCAGACTTGGGGCCAAGTTCTTGATACGAAGAGGCAGTTTTTTAGCTAATCGGTTCGGCCCAGTTGTTTAGGTGCTCGCCCGACCAAAGTCTGGCCAAGGTCGTGGGCTGGAGCCCCGTGGCATATGTGAAGCACCTTAAAGAGAGATTAAGTTCTCTTAGGGCTCTATGCAAATGAATTATATTATTATTATTATTATTATTATTATTATTATTAACTTGACTTGGTAGCTCGTTGACTCGATCAGTCGGCGACCGATGTGGGGGTCATCCATCGGTGTCCAGTCGAGTATAGAAGTAGTAATCTGGTCACAATAAAAACTCTTTTTATTGTCTTCCTTGGCAAAGCAGGCTTTGAAAGAAAAGCTCGGCCTTTTATCCTCTTACAGCTAGACCTGGTGATGACTCTGCTTTACGTCTCGGTAATCCAATCCTGTAGTTGTAAGAGCTTTGTTGCAAACGCTGTTGCTCCTGCTGTATTCTGACGATTTGCATACTCAACTAGAACTAATAGAAGAAGCTTTTTCTTCGGTCCTCTTGCATGTACTTGAGTGATTCACTTGATCGAGGATATGCTTTCCTTTGTAGCTACTGTATGTAGTAGAAACAAACTCACCAGAAAAGTACGAATGATTGCTTGCTCATCTTCTGGATACCTTTCAAAGCTTAGCTGTGTGTCCTCTACATAAAAGTGAAAGCCTAAATCGAGCTTGGCGATTACAGCGGCAAGAGGGACAGCATAAATGGTTAAGATGGACCTAGAACAGGTAGCATGTGCGCGAAAACACACACACACACAGGCACGCACGGGGAGAGACGGAGACGATGACGACGATTAATTTTACACGTAATTTTCACGTTTTTCCCCTCTTTTTTTTCTCGTTTCCTCTCTGAGCCTTCAGGGACTTCATTCAGGTTTGAGGAGCACGGTATTTCTCTCGAGAAATGACTGGGGGGGGACGCGCATAGAGGTAGAGGTAGAGGTCACGCTGCTCTCTTTCTGCGTGCATTCCTGCAAATAACCTTTACAAATAGGTATTCGGGGAGATTGTATAATGTAATGCCTCACACCTGCCTTAAAAATCTGTTTCAGAAATATCCATAATGTAATGTACTGTGTCTCTGCCTGTAACTCCACAAAGTCACAAAGACCATGTGGGTGTTATGCAGGAGTGTTTTGCATAGCGCACTGACATCCTAAGCGGCTTTCGGTACGCATTCGGTAGCCAACAGACTTCGTCTCACTCAACATAGAGAAAGTGGGAAGCATAGCAGAGTCGGGCGAGCAGTTGAGGTAGTGAGTAGCATGGAATTAGCTCAGGACAGCTGGGAAAGGATGTGCCATAGCTGGCAGCAGGAGAGTAGTTGTCGTTGCTTAAGAATCGTGGAGGCGAGTTCCACAGTCTAGGACCTGCAGAGCTAAAGCTTCTGTCGCCAACTGTCTTTAAGCGGAGGAATGGGACAGTTAATGTATTGTCCACGCTGGACCTTAGTGCACGAGGAGGCTGAAACTGGTGCAGCAGTTCAGCTAGGTGTAGAGGAGCCAAGCCGTGGCGGGCCATGTGGTATCAGCATAGGAATTTTACATGCATATTAGGTGCTACTAGCCAATGTGTTTTCTATATATGGTAAGCCGCGATAGCATACTAGGTTAGGCGGTTGCTTTTCACAACCTCAGGTTCTGAGGTTGTGGTTTCGAGTTTTGCAATGGGTGATTCTTTATAGCTGCTGGTGGTGATAGCATTTAAAGCTCTTCTGTCGGTATTCAAAAGAGGCTGCTGAATCAGCGAGTATTTTTGTATATTTATTATATTAATCAGACCGGTGACATTTATTGCGCCAGCAGTTTATTGTGTATTATTCTGTGTACCTCATGAAGATGACGTTGCTTTTACTGAGCGCTCTGCCCCCTCCCAACTTTCGAGGTTGGAGAAGAAGCCATTTCTTTTCTGCCTCATTGTAGGGGTCCGGACCGGCTTATGCCTTTCGTGTACGATGGCCGAATGGGATTGTTCGTGCAGCGTTAGCACGGACAGTACGGTAGCTGTGGACATGTTGTGGCAGCACTCAACTTTTTTTGAACCTGCTGTCGCTAGTGATACTTTGAAGAAGGAGAACGTATTCTCGCTTTTGTACCTCTTGCCTACACTCTGGTTCTGAGCAGCTGTGTCGAGTCACCGCAATAAACTTTTTAAAGCTGATGGATGCACGGGATTATTCTAACTCAGTCCCGCTCAGGGAAGCTCGATCTCACATTCTTCTGCTTTATTCGTGTACTCGTACTAGCAAACTCCACTCCGGTGAACTGAAGCCAAACCGATTCCGTGGCCGAATTAGAACACTCGCATCGATTCCCTCCACCACATATTATGAAGAAGCTGCACTTGCCATCGACTAGCCTCCCCATTTCCTCCTCTAAGTGATGGACGTGAGGCGGCACGAAAGTGCCTAGCGGTGGCTGCTGCTGTTTGGGCAAAGTGCTTTCCATGACGTCACACGCTTGTGACGCCTCGGCTTTGCCGCTTCGAATTCACTCTCATCACGTAGGCATCGCTTCACGCCAGCCGATGTGTGGCAAATTTTCTGTGCGGTCGTGCGATTTGCTTGCGGTAGCCATGGGACGGGATTTTTTGAAGTGCTTAATCCTGCTTGCATAGATTGTCGCTCTACCGTCTAGGGTGTTGGCACCGGCCGTCTCAGTGGCTGCCGCCTACGAAGCGCCGGCTTGCCCGTGCGTGCCAGCCGCACGCACCTGGCTTATGTGGATCGAGCTTTGGAGCTTTCGGACAGCTTTCGAAGATGTCCCCGGCTTCGGCTACTTAGCTTCGCCTTGACCACCCGTGCACGTCCTTTAGTGATCCTGGGTCGTCGTATCCGTCTTCACCCAGCACCTCTGGCCTCAGCTGGTCTTGAAGGCGGAGTTAATTTTCTGGATTCACATGGCATCTGCTGACATCCTGCTGTTGCTGCTGCTGCTGCTGCTGCTGCTGCTGCTGCTGCTGCTGCTGCTGCTGCTGTCACGGGTTGTCTGCAATCCTGAGGTAGGTTGAGTAGGTTGCTTGAAAACACAGCCACCGTACAAATGTTGACTTGTCGGCTGCCCGGCCCTGAGCACGGTCTGGCAAGCACGGCTTTTCACGTCTTTTGTTTGTTGCAAGTGGCTCTATGTTGTACAGCCTATTTTAAGCAAGTACAGTTGACGAGTTAATGATCAATGGTAGGGTGAATGTGCATAAAGCTTAGCTTAAGCGATCGACCGTGCCATCGCGACCACTACCTCGTGACCACGACCACCACAGTCGCTAGAAGCTGTCTAAGGTACTAGTTGGCCACCGCTCTTTAGCTTGACTTGATCCAGTTTGCATCGGCATTGACCTCTTTCGAGACCTCAACTCAGTTTGAATGTCGAGGAGGGCTAAACTGGGTCGCCAGGCATTTTCCAAGTTTTCTGAATTCATTGCTAACTTGATATAGTAACTTACTATCGGTGATATGCTATCGGTAAATGACGTCCGTTTAACGTTTACAATACTATAGATCACCAAGTCATTGAGTGTCTCGCATCTCGCCTGGGCATCACTGCACTGCACTGCAATCGTGCAGGTCCTATCAGTGGGAGACTGCAGATTATTGATGCGAACGGACAAATATCATCCGAGGAACCACTTGAGTAGGAGTATGCCATGGCTCTGTGCTTGGTCCGGTTCTTTTCACAGTTTATACTCGCCCTCTTTCACTTCTATGCAGATGACACTCAGTTATACTTTTGCTTTCATCTCTTCCAATCCTCCAGCACGTCGAATTCTCTCAACTCCCTTGCTTGATGTATTGATGACACCCGCACACGGATGGTAGGAAACTTTCATAAGTTGAATGACGACAAAGCCATCTTACTAGCTATGGACAAACCAAGTCTGATTCGGAAATTGGAGAACCTAACGCTCAAAATCTGCTCTGCCAGCATATCTCCTGTTAAATCTGCATATAATCTAGGCGTCCTGTTCCAAAATTACCTTTAGTTTGACGACCACATCAGCTCCAGTCATCTGCATAGAAGTGAAAGCCTAAATTGTGCCTGGCAATCACATCGGCTAGAGGGAGGGTATAAACCGTGAAAAGAACTGGACCAAGCACAGAGCCCTGAGGTACCCCATATTTCAGAAGTTCCTCTGGTGATCTTTGTCCATTCACATCAATACTCTGGGGTCTCCCCTGATGTAACACCTGAACCATTGCAGCGCAGTGCCAGTGATGTCCAGGCGAGGTGAGAGGCGCTCAAGAAGTATTTGGTGATCGATAGTATCGATATATTAAAAGCTTCCGAAAGATCAAGCAAAACAAGCAGAGCGACTCTACCTAAGTAGTCTGCATTCCTAAGAACGTTGGTTAACACCCGAAGCAATGCTGACTCGGTAGAGTGATTAGCTCTAAAATCAGATTGGAACTTACGAGCAAGGTTTAAAGTTTCAATATATGAGTTCCGCTGGTCTGCCACGACTTGTTTTAGTGTCTTTGGTAGGAACGGTACTCGGGAGACTGGGCAGAAGTTTCTCAAGTTCTCTTGCTCTAGTGTCGCATTCTTGAGTAGCAGCCTGACTACATTCTTTTTGAAAGTTGCTGGGACAGAGACTTTGGATGGAACTTCTTTCCCTTGATGCTATTAGGGCAGCTGGAGGCTTCGCGACGTGGCAGGTCCAGTTGAGTATTAGAAGAGATTCCACCGTTTTCCATATATGTGTGTGTGTGTGTGTGTGTGTGTGTGTGTGTGTGTGTGTGTGTGTGTGTGTGTGTGTGTGTGTGTGTGTGTGTGTGTGTATAACTCGTTTGTGTAGGGCTATAAGAGACTTAATCTCTATTCAGGTGCTTCACTTATACAACGGGTTCGAGCCCGCGACCTCGGCCATCAAATGCATTCACCTTCACCTCGGTCGTTAAACGCGAGCACCTTAACTGCTGGACTAAACCAGCGCGGCATAGAGTGTCTAATTAGATGCGAAAACTAGGCGGTGGTGATTGAATTACAGATAAGTGGTTGGTTGTAATTAAGTGTCCCAATTGATGGCTTTATGCACAGGTCTAGTGTCACTGTCCCTCATGGGCCTGCATGCGTAAGACCTGAATACGTTATAGCTGAGTGCTTGAAGAAAGGACGTGGTGCTCGTAGAGTGTTAAGGACTTATTATATATATATATATATATATATATATATATATACTTATTATTATATATCAGAAGTATATATATATATATATATGATGTGTGTGTGTGTGTGTGTGTGTGTGTGTGTGTGTGTGTGTGTGTGTGTGTGTGTGTGTGTGTGTGTGTGTGTGTGTGTGTGTGTGTGTGTGTGTGTGTGTGTGTGTGTGTGTGTGTGTGTGTGTGTGTGTGTGTGAGCGAGCGTGCGTGCGTGTGTCTCCGTCTGTAACTCCAGAAAGACTAAGTGGGTGTTACGCAGGAGAGAAAAAGCCACGAAGTGGTCGGTCATCGTTCCACAATAAAATAGGCATATTCCTGAGCGTCAGATGGGCCGCTAAGCTGGGCTATCCGGCAGAAAAGCTTGCACCTCGTTCGGGTAAGATGGGACACGACAATCGAAAGAGAAGGAACGGCCAAAAAGCGTCGTCCTCTGGAGCGCTATAGAAACGCTCAGAGGTTGGGAGACAAAGAAATTGTTCATTTAAATATCACCAAAATTTTTGATGGCCATTTCACTATCTAAGTTAGGACGGAACAATAGTAACACAAGTAAGGTGACGTAACGAGTTAGCAAGCAGCATAAGTGAGCAACAACCAAGAGGTAATGACAAGCAAGACATGCAGCAGGACAAGTTCACTGGGACGCAGAGAAAGCTGAGCGGCACAGATACGTCTTTAGCTGAGACTCAATCTGTAGCTCGTACGGGTACTGCTCGGTACTCAGCTGCGGTGCATTAACCCGCCTTGGATGAAATCGGGGTGGGGATGGGAGACCCCTAAGGTAAGGGCAACGCAACGCCGGGCTCTGGCTGAGACAAATCAGCTGCTGTAGAGGAAGGACCTGGGTCCTCCTGACTTAATCTATTACGCAGGCTGTTTGCTCAATTACAGTTAAGAGAGATAAGCTAATTCTACAGCCTCATTTATATAGCGGCTAGGAAGCCTTGGCGGCTACCACTTCCACTTACAGTAGTCAATAAACGAGCCAGCTGCATGACTCCAACCTTCAAACTTCGTTGTTATATGTGTGCACCTTACTAATAGGATAAGATCCAGAGCAAAAAAGAATTTGCTTGGCCCTATCACAATGAAAGATGGAGTTCGCAGGTCACCCTGCGAAGGTCGCCCCACTCTTGTGGCAGCATTTTTTGGAACGTTCTCCAGGGTTGCCCCACCGCAATTTCTATTTTAAACACCGGGGTGGCGTCATTGCGAAAAGCAACCACAACCACGTTTCAAAACAAGCACGGCAGGTCGCGTTCGACAATTCATGAAACTCCGATGGCCAAAGGAAGGGATAGACAAGTTTTATTGAATGTGTTTGATAAGCTAAGCCTCTTGTTCAAGAGGGTGTTTTGACTCACGTGTGTGTCCTTGTGTCGCCATTAGCGAGCCTAAACTGTGCCCAAACGTTTCTTTGTCTTGCTCGAAGAGAGAAAGAGAGAGAGCGAAAGAGAACGAGTGAGCGAATGAGAGAGAAAGAGAGACGTCTAGAGAGAGCGACAGAGAAAAAGAGAGAGAGAGAGAGAGATTGATCGACAGAGAGAGAGAGGGAGAGAACTGTATTATGTCAGGTTTAGTGGAGAGAAAAGGAGCCAAAACGCCACCTGCTTGATGATTCATAAAGCTAGACAACGCACCCATTCATCCTTTCAATGCTTGGCTACCTCTGGCAACTTGCTACACCTCGTAGCTACCTGAGCGACTGAGTGTTACGCTGACATAACAATACCCTGAGCCATGAACTATTTTACGTAAACGACGACGGGGCTTTCTGTAAATCTATATAGTTGTGAGAATCGTACGATCAGGAGGATCTGAGAAGAATCCAACGAGGACTTTTCTCTTTTTCGAAATTATAGCGCATCGAATAGTCTTCACTGCGGTACTTACATGAACACCCAAGGCATGCACGGCGAACTGATGTATAGCGCCCTTCTCTCAGTGCGGTAAGAGGAGCGGCTATCAGAGATGTAATCATTATTTAAATATTGTCATTTAATCATAATTTAAGCTAATCTCCAGGTCATTTAGTCCCATCAGACGTGCGTTACTCACGAAACAGATATTATTTCAAGCACTCTGCATTCAGAGTGACGCTTCATTGAATACAAATTAAGTTGCCCTTCGTGAAACGTAGACGTTGCACACATTTTTGCGCCACGAAATGGCGCCACGAGAACCGACCGGCTGTTCGTGTGGACCCATCAGCTCGGGTAGCCTTCTGCGAAGTGCACTCCCGCCATCGCGATTGCATTTCGAAATGGTCTCAGAAAACCGATGACTCTTAGTCATGCAAAAATAAGGCCCGAAAGCATCACCGATTCACAAACGTCTTCTTTTTGGTCGAGCGACTGACACACTCTCTCGAGCACTCTCGCGAAAGCTGCTGCTCTCCGCCGGAAGTGGCGATCGCTTCGCCCACGTTCGGCGGACGAAGCTCGGTTTCCGCGATGGCAGATGGAAGCGCACGTCTCGAGCGTCCACTCCTAGAGCTCAGTCGCCGCAGCCGTAGTAGGCTCGAATCGCACCCTCGAGCAGCCGAAGCAGCAGCCCGCTCTCGGGCGCACCGCCCGCCCCCCCGAACCCGCCCCCGAGGCCGCCGCTTCGAATCGATCGGAGCCGCGTCGAACTCAAACGTCGACGTCAAACTCGAACTCGGCACCCCGACGAGGCCCTGCTCACGAGCTCCGTGCGCCCGGGATCAGCGCCAGGGATCGGTTGCCTCGGGATCGGCGGCAACGCGAGATCGCCTCCCCCCCCCCCCCCCCCCCGCCCGCTCGGCGGTGCAGTAGCTGCTGGCTCAAAGCCTGAAATAATGGACGGCTATCGGCTCGCTATTGCTCAACCGGGACTCGCTCGCTGACTTTACGACCGACAGAGGCAGCAGCTCGCTCGGCCACGTATCGGGGCTAATTGGCGACCGCACCATCCTCTCCTTGGCGCCCCTAACGAAGCCGTCTGGCATCATGCCGGCGGCGGGCGTCTAGCCAGGCGCCCCCAGCGCCGCCGTGGCCAGCGCTGAGTGGCGCAGCCGGGAAGCCAGCAGCAGCAGCTGCTGCTGTGCTGCTGCTGCCGCCTCGAGCCGCAGCCGCCGCCGCCGGGTGATCTTTCGTGACTCCGCATCCATCGAAAAGGTCCAAAGTGCAAACGCCCAAAGGCGCTAACTGCCCCGCCCATCCTTCGCTGACTGCCGATTGCGAAACCCGAAGCGCGTCGGCAGCTCGCCGTCGCCGCGTGAAGTGACGCCCAGTGAAGGTTGCCTGGCGACGCAGGGGACTATGAAGAAGCACCATTACGTGGAAGAGATTGCAAAACCCGAGCGGCAGGCACTCTACCCACTAAAGGTGACCCACAAGGCCCACCGCGGCTTGGCTCCTTCGTACCTAGCTGAACTGCTGCATCAGTTTCAGCCTGTTCGCACCCTCAGGTCCTGTGTGGACAATAAATTAGATGTCCAATTCCTCCGCTTAAAGACAGTTGGCGACAGAAGCTTTAGCTCTGCAGGTCCTACACCATGGAACTCGCTTCCACAATTCTTACGCAACGACAACTACTCTCCTGCTGCCGACTATGGCTCATCCTTTTCAGCGGTCCTGAGCTGCTACTTTCATGCGACTCAATACCTCAACTGCTCTCCTGACTGCTATGCTTCCCACTTTTTCTTTGTTGCGTGAGACGAAGTCTGTTGGCTACCGAATGCGTACCGAAAGCCGCTTAGGCTGTGAGTGGGCTATACAAAACTCTCCTGCGTAACACCGACATGGTCTGATGAAGGATTGCCTACCACAGAGCTTGAACCTAAGACCCCGTTCGTGGGGGGAAGAGAGCAGGAGAGAGAGAGAGAGAGAGAGAGAGAGAGAGAGAGAGCACCTGTCCACTAGACCAAGAGCCAGGCGGTTAGGTGGGTGCACCTTACCCCTGGATTAATTGCGAGTACTTCAGGCGCTGCTAGTCAAATAAATGTTGTTGCCTCTTAACCTACAGCGTCGCTGAAATAAAGAAGAGCCTCTCCGACCTCTATGAGACCTCTGACATTGACCCACTCAGTTTTCTGAGTAAATCGGGTGCATTCTGCAGAGAGCCCAACTGCCCGCGGCTTGCTAAGCAATCGGTACGGAAAAGTATGCTGTACCATGGGCCTCAGCCCAGATAGTAATGTGCTCACTCTTTTAAGACCCGGGTCGTGGGTTTGAGTCTTCGGGCGATCCGTTATTGCCGACTCCAAGCGGTGGCGATAGTCGTTAAGGCTCTTCTGCCTCCTTATAAATGAGGCTGTTAAATCAGCTAATCTTCGCGATTCAAGGTTTTATAGATTCGGCCACGCCCACTATAGGCCAAAGTTTAGCCCGTCGCTGAGAAAATGATGGGCTACTGGTGGCCGGGCTATTATTGGCTTCAGCGGGACTATTTGGGTATCGTGACTGAGGTGCAGTAATCCGAAGTACTAAGTCCTAGTAGCTTCATCCCTGAAAAAGTGCGCTTTCAACTTGCCTGCAAGGACCATGAGGAGTTTGCCCACCGATTGTGCTCCGGTCACGAACTAACGTGAGCAGCAGACGACATATCGCATACCGCCATCTTGAGTCAGCTGACGGGAGCAGACGGTTGTGGATTTTTTTTAACTATCGTAATCCGGGGTTCCGGCAGTCCAGTTCACGATCGCTTGCGGCCTAGCCGGAGTCTAGTCTTGTCGTACGCACCGTCGTAGCTCAGTCGCTGGCGGCGAGCAGCGTCGCGAAAGCTACCGGCGTCTTTCTCAGCGGCCTCTCGTCCGATGCCGGCGCCGGAGCTCGACGCGGCAGTTCCAAGGTATTTATGCATTGCAAGTCAGTCGGGCCCCAGCGTTAGCCGAAGTGCGAAACGTGCAGGCTGCCCGCCTCACGAAGCCACCGACTCGCCACCGGCGGGGGCGGAGCGGAGCCGGCAAGCCGCGGCCCCAAGCGGCAGGCGGCGGCCATCGAAGCGCAACGACCTTCGCGGCAGAAAGCGACCTTCGCCAGCGACCGCGACGGACGAGCGACGTCACGCCGCAGGCATCGCGGCACGCGGCAGCGTGATGCCTGCGGTATGACGTTCGCCGCTGCCTTATAATAATAATGCACTTGATAATAATAATGCATTTGATAAAGCACACTCGGAGAACTCAATCTCTTTCTAGGCGCTTTACATTTGCTGCAAAGGGAAATGCAATTGAATGGTGAGTATTGTCATGCTTGATAAACAAACAGCATGATTAACATGGTTAGGGGTGACATGCACAAGGTCAGCATGCAAATGTGGTTAGTGGCAGCATGCAACAGTGTCAGCACGCATGAGCACATGAAGGACGAATCGCAGTGACCCAATAAATGCTGTCCTAAATAGGTGTGTTTTTTAAGTTCCTTTTTAAATGTGGTCAAGTCAGGGGAGATTGTGACGCAAGTCGGGAGTGAGTTTCAGGCTTTGGGAGCATACGAACTAAATGCACGGTCTCCAAAGGATTTGAGGTTTGTACGAGGTATTTGTAGACTGTTGGATTCCGAAAAGCGGGTGGTACGATGCTTGGCCTGGTGGGGGAGTAGATCTGAGAGAGATAGGCTGGAGGGGCAGAGCCTTCGCCTCCACGCATGGCGATGCGGACATTGCGGAGCGGGCGTTTCGGCGCGCTCGGACCCGGAGAAGAATTTGTCGGCGGCGGCGACCCTCTCCGGAAAAAGCCACGCCGGCTGGCAGGCAGGCAGGCGCCGGAAGGCGGCTGGCTGGGACTGCGCGCGAATGGCTGGCTACAGGCTCAAGATTGTGCGGTGATTGCACTTCGGCTGACGCTCCGTTGGATTCTACGAGCAGAATCACCATTCGATCGTGTTTCCTTTGCAGCAAATGTAAAGCACCTAGAAAGAGACTGCGTTCTCTGAGGGCACTTTATCAAGTGTATTATTACTATTATTTTTATTAACATTGTTATAGCGACGGCGAGCGTGTCGGACGCTGCCTGAAGAGTAGCGGACATTTTCTTCGACGACAAAATGCTGCGCTCGGATGAGCTGAAAAGCGACGCGCCAGTGGAGCGAAGCGCGTCGAGCGAACTGGCACGTCCGCGTTCAGGTCAGCGAGGAGGCCTGCGCGGCCAGCAGGCGTAAGCGTCCGCCGTCTCCTTCGTCCTTTCTCCTTCGTCCTCGTCTTTCTCTTTCGGCTCCGCCGTCTCCTTCGTCCCTGCGAGGCGATAACGACGGTTGCGGAAACTGCGCTTTGTCCGCCGAACGCGCGCGTAGCGACCGCCACTTCCGGCGGAGAGCAGCAGCTAGCGAACATCGAGGAGCTTCCTGCGTGCAGGGCCTCATACACACACACACACGCACACGCACACGCACACGCACACGCACACGCACACGCACACACACACACACACACACACACGTATATATAGTGGTACCTTACGAGTGGTGTCCCAACTTGTCATTTTTTCGAGATACGGGCTGTCTCTCGACCTCTCGACCGATTTTTTGCTTTGAGTTGAGAGCTAAAAGTCGCGTTACGAGCCAGCAAAAGATACCCCGCCGCTAGTTGCCGCAGCGAATGTCGCAGCGAACGCTGCAACTTCCGCCCAGCATCCCGCGCCACACTTGCTCACTTTAACAGTTAATTGCTCTCATGTTTACCAGTGCCAGTGGTGTGTCAGCCACGCAAGCAAGAAGGTGGAGGGAGGAAGGAGCTGCTGTTATTACCCTAAGTAGGGGAGCGAAAGACGATATAATAACAATGATAATAATAATAATACATTCGTTACATCACGACCTCAGAGAACGCAATCTCTTTCTATGCATTTTACATTTGCTGCAAAGGAAGCATGATCGAATGGTTAGTGGTAGCATTCTCAACGACGACAAGCATAACACGCGCAGCATCGCAAGCTCGGCCCAGAAGGCGTCCACTTCCGCCCGCGTCAACTTCCAGGAACCGCAGACGAGGCTTTTTTGCTGCGGCTGCGGTTCCACACTATCTTGAGTTGTGAGGCGGGTGGTGCACAATAATAATGATAATAACAATACATTTGTATTGTGCCCTCGAAAAACTCACTCTCTTTCTAGGCACTTTGTATATGCTGTAAACGAAGCATGATCGTAACGTGCGGTGGGTGGCTTTTCGAAGCTTCGAGGTCCAAGCGATTGTGTCCTTTAGCGTTGCCTGTGGCACATCCAAAGCATGAACTACTATATTATTGTATATGCAAAGTCGGCAGCCAAGAACGAGAATTTTACGCACGAGGCAGCTGCGGCGAGCCTAGTCTGGTTGGCAGCTGACCTAGCACGCCGGTTAAGACGAACGCATGGACGAAAGGATGCACTTACGCGCTACGTCGGATTTTGGGCTATGACTGAGTAGGACAATTAGTGGAACTGTTTCCGAAAAGAGCTCGTCGTAAACGTAAACGTGCCTTAAACTGCTGGATTCGTGCCGCACGACGCGTTCCAGTGCAACGCGTATACAGCGTATATAAATAGCAATGAAAAGTAGAATGCTTATCTGTACATGTATATCTGTATATGTATACTATAATAAATAACCTGATATAGCGGAGCCTCATTTATATAGCGGTCGAAGAGCCTCAATAGCTATCGCCACCACCCGTAGTGGTCAATTAAGAATCGACCACTGCAAGACTGAAATCCATGATCCGGGTCGTGAAGAGCGAGTACGTGTGTGTGCGCGCGCGCGCGCGCATGTGTGAGTACGTTTGTGATCGTTCTTGGAGTGCACAAGTACCTATGAAAAACGGCGTTAATTGGCACTCAGCAAGGCTATTGACGGATGTGCCGCTTCTGAGTCAGAGAATAATTACCTCCACTAGAAAGCGAACCTACTGATGATTGCATTTAAGCGTCGTGTTGCGATTGATGGATTAATCGATGCCTGGAAATCACTGGAAAAATCTCCCAGACTCAGCCATCGTTTAGCCCGCGGCAAACTCACGCGAGCCTTCTTCGCCCGGGCGGTTGTCCGCGTTGAGTCTCGAGGCCGGCCTGCCGGTCGGTCGGCCGGTCGGTGCGCTGCTCGGCAAAACGTGGCGGCTCGCCATCCACCATGGCCGCTGGTAGCACGGGTAGCAGTCTTCCGGAAGGCCCGCCCGCAGAACTCGCGCCGAGGCGCGCTCGGCGCGAGTTCTCCTCGTCCTCGTCCTTCCCCTCCCCGTGCGCGCAGCGCTTGGGGTCAAGGCCGCCGGCGGCACTTTTTTCCTTTCTTTTCACTCATTAGCGGGAGCGGAGTTATTAGCGGGAGCGCGGATCTGACGCGATCCGCCGCCGGCGGACCGGAAAGAAGCAGAGGGCCGGCCGGCGGTTGGGAGACGGTGGGGTGGCGAGCCGTCGGCGCTGCTGCCGGCTGCGTCGCTTGCGGTTTCAGCAGTCGTCTGCCAGCCCGGAGCCCTACAGGCAAAGCTCCGCGTCTCCGCTCCTCGGAGAATCTCTCTCGATTTCGCGACCGACGCTTCGCCGGGTCGCTCCCTCAAAACGTCGCTGGCCGCACTGTGCGACGGCTTTTCGCGCGCGCGCCGCTCGCACGCGGACGGCGAGAGCGGAGCGGGCTCGCCGCCTCCGCGAGCTCGGCCGCGGCCGCGAGCTGCTCGGACCCAGCGGCTCGCGGCTGCGGACCCTCGATCGCTCGCGCGCGCGCTCTATTTGCTTGCGCAGGCATCGGCCTGATGCTAAGCCATTATGGCCCGGCTGCCCGCGTAGCGATCGCTGGCGGTCGCTACGCGGGCCGTAAAGCAGCGCAGCCGAGCGTCGGGCGCAGGTGTCGGGTTCCACTGGGCGCCGCTGACGCAGGCGCACTCGATCCTCAACGGGCCGCCACCGCGCTCGCCGACTCGTCGAGCACGCGCGATCGCTCTCCCGGCCGCGGCGCACAAAGGCCGCGGCCCGAGCGGACGCTTAAGAAAGCAAAGGCCCGCCTAATGGCGGGGCGGAGCGAGCGAGCGGGCGAGCGAGCGAGCCTCGGTTGAGCTCCGGTATCCACGCGGCGCGTGTGTCCTCGGGCAGCGAGCCGCTGGCTCGGGCTCGCGCTTAAAATACGCTGCTGCCGGCGCTCGCTGCACTGGCCGGCGGCAGCGAGCCATTTCACAAAGGGCGATTATTTGCCTGCGCCGCCGACCGCGATGCCAGTGGTAGACGCTCGCTCGCTCGACCGCCGACGGCTGCCGCCGCCCGACGTAAGCCGTCGGCGAGCGAGCGAGCGAAAAAAATGAGGCACACACTGCGCGCGGCCGTGCAACAATACGCGGAGCACGACCAAAGTGGGCGGTGCAGAGCGTGAGCTCCGCGCGGGATCCGAGATCGGAGAGGCTGTCCTCCGTGCCTGGCAGGTCTCCGCGCCTGGCAGACAGACAACCAGCTTTGCGTCTTGTCCGCAACGTTTCCAGGACTGGAGATGAGAAGGTGAAGGAGTGGAGCAGTGGCGGTGGAGGTGGGAGAAGGAGAGAAGGTGGATGAGGAGGAGGAGGGCTGAGGAGGGGTGGAGATTGAAAGGGGATAGGCGGGGATGGAGGAGGGGCAGGAGGTAAAGGAGGGAGGAGCAGAAGCAAATGGAGTTGGAGGATGGTGTTGAGAGCGCGCTGTCAGTTGAAACGGCAAACGGTGGTGAGACCGAGTCTTCGTTGTGCTCTATAAAGAGAGCATACAGGGGCGAGCGCCGGCTGAGCGTTTCGGCTAGAAAACGCCACAACGAGGTCCAAGGAAAAGCCACTTCTTGGAGAACTAGAAAAACTCGCTCCCTCTAAGCCGTTACGTAAGCGCCGCCTGCCCCCCCCCCCGCTGCTAACGTCGCGTCTTACCGGTCAGCGCGGCGGGTCCTGTCGCTGGGTGCGGCCGTGTACTCTGCTTTGCATAATGTTTACGCATCCGTGGAACCGCGACGGTTTCGCAGCATTTGGCATTGACACGTCGTCGCTCTTGCAACCTTGACAGAAAAAACCAAGTATACTCACTGTAATTTATACTGGCACGAGTGCAGTGCTGCGACCTGTAACTCTCGCTCAGCAGGTGCGACGACTTTCGACCGAAGTGACGGTTGGCTATCGACGGAGCATTTTCAAAAAGCGTGTCGGAGCTGGCTCCGTGCCGCCGCCGTCGCACTCTGGCCTCCATAGAGCAAACGTCGCAAGGCACAAGTTCCCGCCATACTTGCCGTTTAACGGATGGCACTTTAATCGTCCGGAAACTCCGCTAGTAACCGCGGTCGGTCTGTCGGTCGGGAGCAGACGATCGCCCGACCGGCGTTGACCACTCTCGTCTGGCCTGGAGGCTGCATTGAACTTTAACTTCTTTTTTTTGCATCACGAAAAATAACTCAGAAGCTCTTGCTTCCTTACTTATTTCTTTACTACCGATTATTTTGAGACCAGCAATTTCTCGCTATTCTTCGAGAGCAGCACTTTGCCGTTGCCCATATTTCATACGGTCGCGCGTGCTTCCTTCAGGCCGACTCTTCGCTCCCACGCTCTATTTCCGGAAGTCCGCACTCGTTAGCGCATCCGTAGCCGTGGGTGCCCTGCTCTCTCCGGACTTTCTCCGCCGCCGCGAGCAGCGTCCGCCGCCGTCCGGGGCCGTAAGGGGCAATCAGTAGCAGGCAAACAAATTTCATTCGTTTAGCGCCTTAAGAGAAATGAATCTTTATTCAACCGCTTCGCAAATGCCGCGGGTTCAAGCTCGTTCGTCAAATACGTTCACTTTGACTATGGTCTAGGCGAGCGCTTTAACGACTAGGCCAATCCAGCCCGGCAAGGTACCCTCGAGCTATATGCGGAATATTGTTTGTGGTGGACAAACGGTCGGGAGCTCTCTCTCTCTCTCTCTCTCACTGTCTCTCTCTCTCTCTCTCACTGTCTCTCTCTCTCATTCTCTCTCTCTCTCTCTCTCTCTCTCTCTCTCTCTCTCTCTCTCTCTCTCTCTCTCTCTCTCTCTCTCTCTCTGTCCTGTCTCTCCGTCTCTCTGTCTCTCTCTCTGTCTCTCTCTCTCTCTCTGTCTCTCTCTGTCTCTCTGTCTCTCTGTCTCTCTCTCTGTCTCTCTCTCTCTCTCTCTCTCTCTGTCTCTCTCTCTCTCTCTCTCTCTCTCTCTCTCTCTCTCTCTCTCTCTCTCTCTCTCTCTCTCTCTCTCTCTCTCTCTCTCTCTCTCTCTCTCTCTCTCTCTCTCTCTCTGTCTCTCTCTCTCTCTCTGTCTCTCTCTCTCTGTCTCTCTCTCTCTCTGTCTGTCTGTCTGTCTGTCTGTCTGTCTGTCTGTCTGTCTGTCTGTCTGTCTGTCTCTCTCTCTCTGTAGCTCCGAGCTCAGAACCATGCTTTGCAGCGTCGCCGCTAGCGGCGACCCGCGACCCGGTATCCGAGACTCTGGGCACGTGACATGGACACGTGACCATGGGCGCGCGCACTCATTCAGCGCGTCGGGCCGCTCCCGCTCGCCAGCCCTCACCGTGCAGCTATGCACCAGAGTAAGAACCAAGAATTGCGTCGTGGTTAAAACGGAAGTTCTTTTATTATCGCCTGCAGCTTCTCATTAAAGGCCATTTTCACCAGCGGAGGCAGTTCAAGCGTACGAACAATGGCGGCGGAATTGGTACTTCATAAATTGATTTTCATTTCTGCGATTGCTTATTTTCTATTGCCATCCTAAAAAGTATCACTCCTTTGCTGACCCTTGTGATGGATCACGTAATGGCAATATATGGGCCTTTTGTATTTCTTCCTTATATACTTGAAGCTCTATCGTCGCTTTGCAGCTTTCTGCAATTAGCCACTTGTATTTGCACATTGTGGAGGCTACAGTTGATGCGTTGGCAGAGGCCAATGAGAAGGTTAGGCTTTCCAATTCCCGTGTAGTACAAGGTTTGTCCGTAACTAGTAAGTCTGTTTTATAGTCAGTCAATTTGAGAAAGTTTTCCTCAATCCAAGTGCGACTGTCAGCAATCTACTGTGCGCTGCAATTGACTTAACTGAGTCCAGTGCATTCCGGAGGGCAGAGAGGGATCCAACACGCAGGTCGGCTGCGTGTCATCTGCATAAAAATGGAAGCCTGGGTTGCGCTTGCAGCCTTGGGCTGCACTCGTAATGCGTTCAATAGGGCTGCCGCCATTGGTAAATTGCTCTCAGAATGCGCTGACCCAGTTCTAGCGGCGTCGCCTCAGCACCTGTAGCTATGCATTTCCGATGCGCTTAATTTCGCACGATCCTATCCAGTTCACTGTTGGCCTAACGAATCTGGTTGCTGGCGGCACTGGCACTCGGCTGCCGAGTGGATGAACGTATTCGCACCCTCTGCGCTCTCAACTAGCTCGTCTCAAACTGCAGCCAGATGACAGAAAAATGGCGGCGAACGGAGGCACCCGGAGGAACGCTTGCACCCGCGGCTTCGCCACCAAAACGAGGGCGGGCGCTGGCCGCTCACAGGTGACCAAGTGCGAGCTTGAGTGGGTTGGGTGGACGACCGCGTCAGCCATGGCTCGAGATGACGTGGATCCTCGTGCGGTCCGACACGAAAGGCTGGCGCCGCCAGATCGCAAGCGCACGGACGAATGACATGGCTGGGCCTCGCGATAGCCCAGGAGGCAAGGTGCTCGCTCCTAACGATCGAGGTCGTGGGTTCGAATCCTGCTGTGAGCGATCCTTTATTTCCCTTCATCCTTTGGCTCCAGCCTACCTATCAGATTTACTCCCCCACCAGGCCAAACATCGTACCACCCGCTTTTCGGAATCTAACTGTTTACCTATACTTACCTATACCTATACTTTATACCTCATACAAACGTCAAATCCTTTGGAGACCGTGCATTTAGTTAGCATGCTCCCAAAGCTTGGAACTCACTACCGACTTGCGTCACAACAACCCCTGACTTGACCACATTTGAAAAGAAACTAAAAACACCTAATTATGATAGCATTTAGTGGGTCCCTGTGATTCGCCCTTCATGTGCTTATGCGTGCTGACACTGCATGCTGTCACTAACGACGCTTGCATGCTGACCCTGTGTATGTCACCCCTAACCACGTTATTCATGTTGTTTATCAAGCATGTTACCACTCACCACTCGATCGCGTTTCCTTTGCAGAAATGTAAAGCGCCTAGAAAGAGATTGAGTTCTCCCAGGGTGCTTTATCAAGTGTATTAGTATTATTTCTAACTGCAAGCGGCGGTGATAGCCGTTAAGGCACTTCTATCGCTACACCACTGAGGTTGTTAAATAATATAATATTGATTTAATATTAATGTATACAATAATAATTTTATTTAATGTATATAATGTTTGCTTATTGATATTTATTTGTGATGGGGCCGGAAGTGAGAGAGTCGACGTCGCAAAAATCGCAATGGTAGGCTGGCAGGTGTCAGTGCAGCCAACTCGCCGTCGTATGTTCATAAAGCCAGCTCACTTTCTGCAGTGGGCAGTGTCCATGGCAGGCTATTATTAAACACGGTCATCAGCGTCTGTTTATTTTTACGTTATATTAACAGATTTTGATGTATGTATCTCTTTTTAGCTTAGCGCTTAGGATTTTTGGTGTCGTGTACAGGGGTTGCGAGTTTTTGGGTTTACGTTTAGGATCTAGTGGTTAGATTTCGAAACTCTGTTTTAGCTTATACATTTTGGGCTTAGCGTTTAGTGTCGAGGTTTTAGGGAGAAAATCTAAGCAGAAAAGATATCTTAAAACTAGTTTATTTATCGTAAATAAAAGCAGACGTCAGCGACCACGCTTAGAAGCCCACTATGGGCGCCTTTCCGATAGCAGGAAGTGAACTGGCTCCATGAACAAACGACGCCGTATCGGCTGGTTAGCGAGCGCTCGCCAGTGAGTGCCCGCCAATGCCTCGACCAGCCACGAGTGGCTGCCGCAGTCGCTGTTCGACCGTTCGCGAACGTCCGGCCGCCACTCTTTGACACTCTTTGACACGAATGCGACGCCGAGTGCGGACAGCGACGCCGAGTGCGGACAGCGACGCCGAGTGCGGACAGCGACGCCGAGTGCGGACAGCGACGTCGAGTGCGGACAGCGACGCCGAGTGCGGACAGCGACGCCGAGTGCGGACAGCGACGCCGAGTGCGGACAGCGACGCCGAGTGCGGACAGCGACGCCGAGTGCGGACAGCGACGCCGAGTGCGGACAGCGACGCCGAGTGCGGACAGCGACGCCGAGTGCGGACAGCGACGCCGAGTGCGGACAGCGACGCCGAGTGCGGACAGCGACGCCGAGTGCGGACAGCGACGCCGAGTGCGGACAGCGACGCCGAGTGCGGACAGCGACGCCGAGTGCGGACAGCGACGCCGAGTGCGGACAGCGACGCCGAGTGCGGACAGCGACGCCGAGTGCGGACAGCGACGCCGAGTGCGGACAGCGACGCCGAGTGCGGACAGCGACGCTGCTCGCACTCTTCGCGAGCAGCGCTGCGAAGAGTGCGAGGCGAGCGAGGGCGTGCGAAGGGCGTGGCTCAAGTAAGGAGGCGGTTAAAGTTAACGTGCCGCCGCCCTCCAACAGGCTCCGTCAGAATCCCGACACTGGCTACCGGTCTGAGAGTCTGGCGGCAGCGGCCATGTCGTGCTGTGCGAATGTTCAGCTTTTATCGATAAGCTCGTTTCCCTTTTTATTTTTAGATAGGTCGAAAGATACCACTATCAGGACGCGCCTTCGGCGTTCATTTGAAGGTAGGTTTTCGGAGGGGCTCGCTTTTCTAAGGCAGGGGGGGAGTCGCAAAAGGTCGCTTTGAGCTTGGGGGCCAAAATGCTTTTTGGAATCCTCCCGCTAGGGGAGGGGGTTGCAAGAAAATTTAATCGTTTAAGTCAATCGGCTCAGTAGCTGCTACGCAGCGGCGGCGGCGACCTACGGACGCTTAACCGAAGCTTAGCGTAGGTCCGAGGATGCCGACCGCAGGGCACGCGAAATCATTCGCACGGTACGCGCTCGGGGGCAATAATGGCTCGAGCACGTGACGGGGCAATTAAAAGTCCGAGCTTCCTGGAACTGCATCGAACGCCGTGGGGCCGAGCCCTCTCGCTAGCTCTATCGCGCAGAGCGCCGGACAGGTAGCGCAGAGGCTGTGAGATCGTTCCCAGCTAGAGGCCAAGTTCTTTTTCGTCGGCCTCCAGTTTCGCGGCAGACAACCTCCTGTCGCTCCGGTCGCTCCTCTATGCATTGAAATCGCATGCATCCACGTCGTTCCTGCCGCTAGCTCTGGCACAGAACTGCAGCGATGCAAATGATAATAATAAGAATAATAATACCTTTAATATAGGACCCTCAGGGAACTCAATCTCTTTCTAGGCGCTTAACATTTGCTGCACAGGAAGCACGATTGAATGGTTAGTAGTAGCATGCTCAATAAACAACCAAAATAACATTGTTAGGGGTGACATGCACAGGGTCGGCATGCAAGTGTGGTTAGTGGCAGCATGCACAGTGTCAGCACGCATAAGGGCATAAAAGATGAATCACTGGGACCCACTAAATGCTCTCATAAATTGATGCGTTTTTAGTTTCTTTTTAAATGTTGACAAGTCAGGAGATGTCGTGACGGAAGTAGGGGGTGAATTCCAAGCTTTGGGAGTACACAAACTAAAGGCACAGTCTCCAAAGGATTTGAGGTTCGTGCGAGGTATAGGTAAACAGTTAGATTACGAAAAGCGGGTGATGGGGTGCTTAACCTGGTGGATGCGCAGCATTGACAGAGCCTTGCAGCCCATCCCGGAAAGCTTTTCAGCTCATCCCGGAAAGCCTTGCTGCCGTTCCAGAAAAGCCTTGCAGCTCATCCCGAAAAGCCTTGCAGCCCATCCCGAAAAGCCTTTCAGCTCATCCCAGAAAGCCTTGCAGCCATTCAGGACAGCCTTACAGCTCATCCCGTTAAGGCTTGCAGCCATCCCGGAAAGCCTTGCAGTCCATCCCTGGTGGCCGATACGCTTTCAGAGTGGGGCTACCGGGAATAAGAATCTACTAAATTTAATTATTTAGCTTAAGCATGCACATAGATGTTCTAGAGCTGTGATTCTCAACCTTCCTAATGCCGCAACCCTTTAATATAGTTCCTCATGTTGTGGCGACCCCCAGCTGTAAAACTGTTGCGTGCGAAATGTGGAAATGCGTGTTTTTCGATGGTCTTAGGCGACCCCTGTGAAAGGGCCGTTTGACCCCCAAAGGGGTCGCGTCTCACAGGTTGAGAACCGCTGTTTTAGAGACTTGTTGGCGTCCCCGATTCCAGTGTTTTTTTTTTAGCGAAGGAAGTTTCATTATTGATGGGGCTCCAAAAGCTACAAGGGTGGCTCGGGCACGTTCAGCTTCAGTTTTAAGAGGGTCTATCCAAATTGTACCGGTCTATCCATACATAAAAATTGTTTAGGTCTTGTCCCCTAGATAAAAATCCTGGCTCCGCCTGCCTGACTGGGACAGTTTTGAAGGGTGCTTGTAGTATGCGGACGCCCCTCACGTCAAGTTAAGCTCAATCCTAAAGAAGATTTGTGTACCGACATTTGTCATCCGAATTCGGAGTTATAAGGCATGTGGTGGCGAGGTATGTCAACATCCTGAAAGCTAATGATCTTCTTTGCTTTATCGATCAAAAGATCGGTCTGGCAGATGAGGCACAGGCGTGTTTTTTGCATTGAACATTGTCCGAACGTGTTCAATCCCTTTGGTGTTATAGTAACGTTTCATCCAGAAGATCAGTCACCTGTGCAGCTAAACAAGGGTCCGTTCTCAGCCTTTAGCTATTCTCCATTAATACAGAGCCTCTCGGAAAAGTGATTCGGAGCCAAGTGATCGGCTATCACTTCAATGCTGACGATACCCAGCTTTATTTTTCTTCTAAACAGTCGGACTCCGCTGCAGTGACTAGTAAACTGGACGCTTGCCTTACCTCATTTGATCCTGGATGTGGACCAATTTTTCTTAATTAAGAAGACAACTTCCGCAGCCAGTCATCACGTTCGACCCCTGTCTACGATTAGGGGCTGCCTACCACGGTGGCTTGCTAAATATTTTGCTGGCTAGCTCCCTGGTTCTCCTTTGGCTGGACTACTGACATTACGTTTTGGCTGGACTACGAGGAAAGAGCCATTAGGCTTCCGTTCTCGCAGAGACTTTAGGTGGAGCTATCGATGTACGCCCACCTGACAGCCTGTGCCAGCCGTGTGAGTATACTGAACTGAGGCCGTGGCTGAATAAGAAATCCGATTCATTGGACGTGAATTAAGCGGCTCGAGTTTGTTGACTCGTAGCGTCAACTTGTCGTTTCTTTCTGCTTGAGTCAGCTGTCATAGGCAAGTGAAAGAGCCAGCCGGCTCTTAAACTATTCCTCAACTGGTGTGAGTTTGACTATGAGAGACTATGAATAATAGTTAAAATACTTTTGGACAACGTCCACAGAGAAGTTAATCTCTTTTTTGGCACTTTATATATACTGTCGAGGAGGAATTGAATGTCTATTTCTTTTTACAGTTGTACCTTGATAGCCTGCTCTAACTGTGCTAGTTCTAGCTGCGCTAAATGCAGTAGTTTGGCAGCTGGCGATGGCTATGGCTGCAAGGCTAGTAAAACTCCCGGAGGTTCAGCCACGTGTCTCCTTTTCTGCTGAAGGAACTGCGATCGCACCGGTCGATCAACGGATCAATGGGGCGAAATTCTAAATCTGACCCGCATCAGGCCACCATTGCTCGGCTCCTCCATACCAATGAATTGCTGAACTGCCGCACGAGTTTCAGCATCCTTGTGCCCTCAGGTCCTTAACAAGCAAACAAAATCTCTTCAATACCTTCGCTTAAAATCCGTTAGCGACAGGAGCTTTTGTTATGCATGTCGAAGGCTGTGAAAATCCCCTCCGGAGTTCTTAGGAAATTACATCTTCTCTCCTGCTGCCGACTTCGGAACATCCTTTCCCAGCAGTCCTGAGCTGCTACTTCCTGCTGCCCACTACCTCTACTGCCCTCCTGACTCAGCTAAGCTCCTCACTTTCTCTTTGTTGTGCGAGATGAATTCCACTGGCTATCGTAGGCGTTCGCGCCGAAAGCCGCTTAGGCTTTGAATGACCTACAAAAAACTCCCCAGCGAAATATTCACTTAGTCTTCGCGGCTCTGAAGTGAAGTCACTGAAAGAGATACACTGTATTACAATACAAACCAGACGGGATCCTCCTGCGAAGCTAACGTGCAATTAGTCCTATTAAATCAAATGCAAGTATCGAAGATAGTCCGCACAACTTGAATGGAATATTGCTGAACTTGAATGGAATATTTGCATGCTGACCCTGTGCGTGTCACCCCTAACCATATAATTCATTTTGTTTGTTTTTCAAGCATGATTTTACTTACTATTCAATTGCATATCACTTTGCAGCAAATGTAAAGCGCCTAGAAAGAGATTAAGTTCTCTGAGGGCGCTTTATCAAGTGCAATATTATTATTATTATTATTATTAATATCACTCAATCCGAATCAGTGGCCATGCCAGGAGGCAGCGTCGCTCCTGCCTCTTCCCGGCAGCGACCAGGGCAGCGACCACACGTTCCTTCGCCAGCGGACAACCCGGCAGCAGCAAGGACGTCGTGCTCCAATTCCAGTTAATGGGCAACCGCCGAGTTCGTGTCGGAAAAATATCATTGTTTGCTAAGATAATTTTAAAACTCGCGCGTTTTCCCCTACATGAACATTTTTCAGGTCATTGAAGGTCATGAACATTTTTCAGGTCCCACATGAAAATCCTGGATCTGCCTCTGATCTAAATTACTGGTGAAATGGCGAAAACCATGTCTGGGATATTTATCTTCGAAAAGTATATTTAAGATTATTCAATAGAAGCCTGACAGCGGCGCAGGGCGATGACCGTGCTTACTCAACTGGGAAGATGGTCGATCGAATGGCTACGTCCTGCTTCTTTGACGGGTGCAAAACGCTCACTTGAAAACGTTGATTTCAAAGGCAGCCACAAGAGAATGCACAACACGTAGGAAATGTTTGTTCTCGTCTTTATAACTAGGTAGCAGCGTTGATATAGGCAAGACAGTGCCCTCATTGGGATGTCAGTGTTTGTTCTACAGCACAAAATAACGAACACTGTACTTCTTCATTCTACGCGAAGCCTACTTCGAAATCTGAAACTGCATCACCTCCATGAGCACACGTATAGTAAAGCCAAATCGTGCCGCGTCAGGCTCGGCCCGCTTTATGCGGACTCGTTGTAAATAAGCATTCATCATGGCAGCCTCTAGGCTGCGCTCTGTCTCAACGTCGCACCAGAAGCAGTATTTTACTGAGGAAGCTTAACCGCGATCTTGAGTGACCTTTTGAGTGACACTTCCACAGCACTCTCGGAACACCTACGACATATAATAATCCACAAGCAGTACAAATCTAACCTCATTGCCGTATTCTCAATCTGCAGGACCTAAAGTACGGCAGGCGATGGATGATATTTACTTTCTGATTAGATATTCGGACACCGAGGACACAAGACTAGACAAATACTCAGTTTTCAAGCTCCTCGGATGGTCTAAGGTCACATGACTGAGTTCGTTGATGGATGGTACTGACGCTAATAGTGCCTGTCACCTATCCTCTTGAACGGTTGCAACGAGGATTGGGCGTGAGTGCTCAAGTGGCAATTCCTCGAAAGCGAAGTGCAGGGCTTTTACTGCATTCAAGAATATTTAGGAGCCTGTCAAAGCCTTATGTCAAAGCCTTATGTCAAAGCCTTATTTCAAAGCCTTATGGAAACTCAGTAAAACTTGTATTACATGTTTTTCGCAGAAAGCCTAACTCGACGAGACTTGTGCAGATGTCGGTGGCTGCATCAAATACGAAGATTTGCAGAGTGAGTTTGACAGAATTCTGTGCACAGAAGCAAATATGTGCTTTTTTTGGTGATATAAAATACGTTAAAAATGACTTGTTATAGCAGACATAAGTTGCCGTATTGCTTTCTTGAGACTATCATCGGATTGACTGACCTGCCCACTGACATTAACAGTGGCTGTAACAATGTATCTCCGTCTGTAACGCTACTAAAGACTGGGTGCTACGCAGGAGAGTTTTGTGTGGCCCACTCACAGCCTGAGCTGCTTTCGGTACGCATTTGGTAGCCAACAGACTTCATTTCACGCAATAAAGAAAACGTGAGAAGCATAGTAGAGTCAGGAGAGCAGCAGAGGTAGTGAGTAGCATGAAAGTAGAAGCTCTGGACCGCTGAAAAAGACGAGCCATAGTCGGCAACAGGAGAGTAGTCGCCGTTTCGTAATAATCGCAGAAGCGAGTTCAACAGTCTTGGGCCTGCAGAGCTAAAGCTTTGCTCTGTGTCCGTTGATCAACCGGCAGCCATCCTAGCTCTTTTAGCCAAAGAGACACGTGGTCAAACCTCTAGAATTTTCAAACTAGCCTTGCAGCGATATTCATAGCCATCTGCAGTGGCGTAGTTGCTGTTTTCGGTAGCCCAGCCAAAAGAGAGTTACAATGATCTAGCCGAGACAGGACTGAGGAGCTAGTTAAACTTTTTGCAAGCCACCGGTCAGACTGGCAACCCAGGCAGTAAGTTATTCATGGTTTTATCACTGTATTTTAGTGTTCGCTCCTCGAATGCTCCGTAGTGATCGACATAGCTTACACTGTTTTAAATGGTAGATCAGGCAATTTAGCTTACCAAGTAATGCATTTAGTAGTAGTTGTATATATTCCTCTGCGAAAGTTCTACTTTTTGCTCTGAAAAGTACTAAGAAGTTGAATGGATGGCCATTCTTTTTTAAGTATGTAGCAGACGTTCGACGTTTCTCGGTCCTTGCAAGAGACTGCAAACCAGAGGCGAAGACTGGATTGGAGCGGCTGGGTGGCACAGGGGTTTGGGGGCGTCCCACTAGCACCTGCAGCACGCGAAAATTGGCCGAAACGAGGCCAAAAAGGCTAGTCAGATGGGCCATTTCGTGATATTTCGTCAACAGTAGAATGCAGTCTGGCCAAGCACCAAGGGGACAGCCGCCTACCAACCGGGTGTCAGACTCGACTCCCAGGAGTGGCAGCTGCCACCCCTGCCACCCCCCGGCATCGCCTCTGCTGCAAACTAGTTGCACTTGCACAGAGCCCGTGGGTGTGCAATATATTTTGAGAGAATCAGCATTTCCCCCGGCGAGTATGCGATGCTTTTCTCAATCAGATTGCCGCTTTAGACAGGACGATACATCGTCATGGCCGTTCATGCAGTACCACCTTGGAAGTGGCTGCTGAGTGTGGCTGGGCAAAATGGTAGGAAATGTTGCACCGATCTGTGGCCCGACGAGGCAAGCACAGCGCCAGCAGTTTGCTGGCAAGCGTATCGCCTGCTGCTGCTGCTGCTGCTGCTGACTGAGTCACCGGCAGAGTTACTGAGTGCTGGGATACGCTGGCACTGCTGCATGTTCGCCACGGCCGGCGGTGGCTGAGCTGAGGTGCAGGTTGCTCTCTTGAATCACAGGATTCCGCCCTCCTACAACTACCCACCGCAGCAGCTGCCTTTGCCGGGCGGCTTTGTCAGCAGCTTTGAGCTGTGGCACTGGCATCTGTGGCTCTGGCCTCTCTGGGAAACGAATAGCAAAGGTCAGGTGATTCAACCACCCCATTCTATGGCTGCAGATGAGCCGTGGGTGGCCATCACTCCTTTGCAGTGGGCAGCGCTCCCACTTCACTGACCTAGTAAAGATCTTCCTTCCCCCTCCTTCCATTCTCTCTTTCCTGCACTAGTCAAGACTCGGGCACCGAAGCGGACGACAGCAACAGAGCTGCAGCAGCAGCAGCCCTGTCGAATGGTTGCTTCGGCTAGCGGCAAGGTCAGGGCCGTCAGCAGCTGCATTATCCTGAGCTGGAATTACGGCAGCAGCACGACTGTCGTCAGGCATCTAGCTTTGCACGGTAATCGGGTCACCCCTGTCAAAGTGCCAAGGTGGTGCGTACTTGTGGGGGCAGGCGTAGGCCTCTCACCCGTGTGTGTGATTCACGTGGCCATCACGATGCAAGCCGGATGACTTAGCTGTCGAAAGGCCAGGAAAACACCTGCCTCGTGTGAGTTACGAAATAGCACCGATATATGGCCGCCGCGACCAAGCCGACAGAGCTGGAAATGAGATAACTTACTTACTGTAAATGGATCTCAGAATAAGTAGATGAATTGCTAGCTGGGATTTCATAGTGCTAAATGCATCTCTCACAATATGTAACTTGGATAATATATCAGAGCTAAAACGAAGAATCTGTCGTTTCGCCCTTTGGGGAATCGAACACACGACATCGGAAGCCAGAGACCATAATGGCACCAACGCACTCATTTCGACAGCTGTGATGAGATTGCTTGCTATTAGAATATGATTATATCAGCATCGCTGTGTCTGCATTGTCGAAGCCTCGATAAGCTACCTTCAGAACCAAGCTGGCTGGCTTCGACACACCTGAATCTTGCGGAGAGGGGCGACCTCCCCCTCAGCATATTACCCAAGTGTCGTTTGTTGGCCACATGCCACATTTGAATTCGAGCTGCTGCTATGGCTTTGGCCGTTCAGCATCTTTTGCTGACTTCTCACTGCTTGCCTGCTGTCAATACGATTCCTTCACAATGTCTGCTCCACTGGTTCCATTGTAGGATCTGTCCGATAGGCAATGGGTAATAACCAATAGGTAATAGCCGATAGGTAATAACCAATGCATAGGTATCGCCCCCCCCCCGACACTGCATTCATGCCTGCCGTGCCCTCAATCTGGCAACTGGAAACCATTTCCCCTGCATGGAGTTGGCGGCGGCGGCACTGCACTGCTGCACTTGCACTGACCCACTTTGCCAGCTCTCGAGCACATGGCGATATTTCAAGGCCAGACAGAGACTTCAGCCGCCCCAAGCACGAAACCGCTGGATGCAAACGCTTGCGATCTCCATCTTGTTCGCGATCAATGTGCCTCGACAGCGGTGCATCAACTTTTGTTTACTGTTAGCACTGGTGCGAGCACTTGCAGCTAGCTGCAATAGCATGATGCAGTGTTATCCGGTATAATGTGGTTGCACACCTAATTAGGAGCATTTGATGAGGCATGCTCGTGCTGTAGATTCACTCACTGTGCTGCATGAATTATTAGCTATGAAGTAACCCCTGATGCCGCCGGCCAGCAGTGCACAAGCAACATTGGGAGGCCAAGGCGTCGTGAGCTGCCACTTGGCCACCGGTTCACTTCACGTTTGCTGCTTTACATTTGCCTGTTCTTAGCGAACTGATACAGCGAGCCTCTTTACTACTCTCCCTCCCATGCACCATCAGTGGATTGATAGGGATGGAAATTATTGCCTTCCTCCACACAGCCAGTCATCTAAGGATGTTAGAAAGCCATAGTCAATCGAAAGCAACGAATTTGGTGTCGACGTCAAAGTAGAAGTGTAGCACCCCTCCCCAAGCCGACCTCACCCCACTCCCACCTTCACCAATTCTTCCTTCAGGCTTTCTCCCTACCGAAAGAGGCCGGAACCCAGGATTAAGCCTCGAAGTGCTTATGAGTGCTGACACTGTGCATGCTGCCACTAATCACACTTGCATGCTGACCTTGTGCATGTCACCCCTAACCTTGTTATTCATGTTGTTTATCAAGCATGATATTACTCACCATTCAATCCCGTGTTTCCTTTGCAGCAAATGCAAAGCACCTAGAAAGAGATTGAGTTCTCTGCCTCTACAGAGTGTGCAAAGAGACCGGGATCCCCCGGATGGAATGTTGAGTTATCCTTGGTGGATGCAGCCACTCTGCCAGCTGCGACTAGCATTTCAACCAATGATAACTATGAAAGCAATGTATACAGCATTGTAGCCTAACTGAACTTGATCTCTGTTTAAGCACTCTAAAACTCATCCAAGGAAAGCAATAGCAGATAATAAATGAAAACCATGATATCCTCCTGTTAGGCGAGCATGTAAAAGTATTCGATTATTATGCCCCCCCTCTCTCTCTCTCTCTCTCTCTCTCTCTCTCTCTCTCTCTCTCTCTCTCTCTCTCTCTCTCTCTCTCTCTCTCTCTCTCTCTCTCTCTCTCTCTCTCTCTCTCTCTCTCTCTCTCTCTCTCTCTCTCGTACTAACTTACTAGTTATGGGCAAACCTAGTGTGATTCAGAAATTGGAAAGGCTGACTTTCAAAATTGGCTCTGCCAGCATATCTCCAGTTGAATCAGCTCGAAATCTAGGTGTCATATTCCAAAGCGACCTCTCGTTAAGACGACCACATCAGCTCCACAGTCAAATCAGCCTATTTTCAGCTTCATAACATTGCTAAAATTAGGGCTTGTTTAGATAAGGATACCACGTCCAAGTTGGTCCATGCATTCGTGACATCTCGTCTCGACTTCTGCAACTCACTGCTTACTGGCCTACCAGCATGTGCGATCAGGCGATTGCAGCTGGTGCAAAACTCTGCAGCTAGGCTTGTCTGTCGTGAGCGTCGCAGTTGCCACATTACTCCACTTCTCGCCGACCTACACTGGCTACCAGTGAGGCAACGGATTGACTTCAAGGTTTTGTCGCTCACTTTTAGGTCACTTCATTCTATGGCTCCAGCCTATCTTTCAGATATACTACCCCATCAGGCCAAGCATCGTACCACCCGCTTTTCGGAATCCAACAGTCTAGAAATACCTCGTACATACCTTAAGTCCTTTGGAGACCGTGCATTTAGCTCGTATGCTCCCAAAGCCTGGAACTCCCTCCCGGCCTGCATCAGAACATCCCCTGACCTGACCACATTTAAAAGAAACTTAAAAACACACCTATTTAGGACAGCATTTAGTGGGTCCCTGTGATTCGTCCTTGTTGTGCTTATGCGTGCTGACACTGTGCATGCTGCCACTAACCACATTTGCATGCTGACCCTGTGCATGTCACCCCTAACCATATTATTCATTTTGTTTGTTTTTCAAGCATGATTTTACTTACTATTCTATTGCGTATCACTTTGCAGCAAATGTAAAGCGCCTAGAAAGAGATTAAGTTCTCTGAGAGCGCTTTATCAAGTGCAATATTATTATTATTATTATTATTATTAATAGAGATTAGGTTCTCTTTGGGCGCTATACAAATTAATTATATTATTACTTTATCTGCACTCTTTCAGATCTTGTTAAACAGATGAATAGATTGACCTTGCTGACACGGTCAGTGCAGGTGTGCATAATCATGCTCATAAGGCCTTTGTTTGTGCACAGATGATGCACCCTCTCCATTGATAAGGCAGCCAGCCCACTCTTGCTGACTGCACGGTATGTACAGCTCATGCTACACTTGCTTACTCAGTCTGTTAGAGCCAGTCACGAAAAACGTTGGCATCAGATGCCGTGACCTTCAGTGCTGGAGAAAGTTACCAGGTCCGTCTTTGTTCTGCTTAGGAGCACAAGTGCATGTTAGGGGTGACTCACCCACAGACAGCTTGCTGCTGCTGCAGCAGCAGGGGCAGCAGGCAATCATTCATCTCGAGTCGATCTCTGCACACATTTGGCCGTTTCAAGTTCATTCAAGTTTTTCTCGTGGCCCCAGATAGGGGCCGGGGTGCCTCGATTTTCCTAGCCTTCACCTTCAGACCTGGCTAGCTCTCGGACGAGATGCCTAAGGTTTTCAAGGCAAGATCACCTGAAGCCCCCGATCAGCCTCGTCCTCGCCAGCAAAGGGCAGCCAACTTTGAATGTACGAGCTGGCTACTACCAAGTCAAATGTTGTTGCTGTAGAATAGGCGAGCGTGGGAGGGGATTATCAGAACTCCAGGTGGCTGGACTTACTACCCATACTGCTGAACAATGTGCCTATCGGTGTACTTTCGATTTGCCCAAACTTGCACGCAATTGCATAATGTGTAACATTGCTAGCGATCGTTGGCTTGTTGCTGGGTATCGAGGAACTCTAAGCTAAGGAGTCGGCAGCAGACGGCATGCATAAAAAGGCAGACAATTCCAGCCCGAGATTGCGTGTGCAGATTGCCCGGCGAACGGTGAAGTTGACCGACTTACGGCTGATGAACGGGATATAGAGCCTTTGGCTGCCAAATCAGAAGCAGGAGGAGTAGTTGAATAAACATGGTTGCAAACGTTCTCAGATTGAATGACGATAAAAAACAAGCTATAGTTATGGACAAGCCTAGATTTAATCTGACACTCACTGTCGACGGTCATCTCGACATACCCTGACTGTAATGACATTTAAAAGAAGCTAACAACTCGCCTGTTTCGATTGCTAAACTGGGCATGCTATACTTATTAGTTCACGCCATTACTCTTCGAAATATGTGACGTCCTTTGAAAAGCAGCTAGATCTCCTGAGATGTACTAAACTAGCTAGGTCTACTAAGTGCAAGCTTGAGAAAGCAGACAAAAGATTGGGACTGATGCCCATCGACAGGCATAAAAAGCTACTTTAAATCGTATCAATCTATTCTAGCAAAGGCTAAGTCAATGGCTTCTACAAAAAATTGTCTAATCACAGAGGTGGAATTCGAAAATGCTGATGTCACCATCCGCCATCTCATTAATCTCTCCCAGGTTAGCTCTCTACCTAGTGGTCCTTGTGGTGATCTAGCTAATCAGTTCTCTAGCTTCATGTCAGCAAGATGGAAACAATCAGAGTCCACCCCGGGGGGGGGGGGGTAATAGCATCCTCGTTGGACTTCTGTTCCTCAGTAACATTCTCACAGGACTCCTCTTCCTCAATTCCTTGCAGCGACTAACAGTAGGCATTCAAGCCTGTCACGAGTGATCTCAGCATGAAATTCATCAACCTGCCAAAGAAACTACTAGCTCTCTAGACCCTACTCTCACACCCCACTTGTGCGACGCATAGGTCTGCAGTTACCAGGATTAACTAACATAATTAATATGCCCTTATCTTCAGGTCTTTTCCCTGCACCTTTCAAAATGGCTGCTGTCAGGCTGCTAATTAAGAAACCAACACTAGACCAATAGTGCTTGAGCAACTCCTGCCTCATCTAGCTACTGCCATTCCTATCAAAGACACTGGAACGAGTTGTGGCAGACCAGCTAAAAATATCCGAACTAGCAAGCAAGTTCCAGTCTAGTTTTAGAGCTAATCACTCAACTGAGTCAGCACTACTTCCCGTGTACACCGACCTTTTCAGGAATGCAGACTCGGATAAAGTCTCTCTGCTTGTTTTGCTTGATTTGTTGGCAGCGTTTGACACCATTGACCACCAAGTTCTTCTCGAATGCCTTCATCTCACCTTTGCATCACAGTCCCATACCGAAATTGTTCAGGTCCTCTCTCAAAAAATATAAATATAACTAACTTGTATAGCACCCTGAGAGAAATTACTCACTATTCAGGCGCTTTCCATATGCCACCGAACTTGAGCCCACAACGTCGGCCAGTCCTTAATCGGGGCGAGCACCTTAACCGCAACGCAAGGCAACCGCAAGGCACTATCTCAGGGGGAGACTACAGAGTAATGGTGTCAATGAGCAACAATCATCCGAGAAACCACTAAAGTACGGTGTACCCAAGGTTTTTTCTTGGTCCGCTTCTATGTGCGATTTATTTATTTATATTATGCTCTCCCTCACCGATGTGAGTGCGAAATACAATCTAGGCTTCAATTCTATGCAGATGACACACAGCTGTACATGTGCTTTGACCCCCTCAGAGCCTTTAAGCACGCCAAAACCTTTAAACTCTCTTGCTGCACGTATTGTTGACATTTGCACTTGTAAGGCAGAACAATTTCCCAATTTGCACGGCGATAAACCAAGTTACCAGTCAATGACAAGCCCAGTGTGGCTCAGAAATTGGAAAGCTTAACGCTCAAAATCGGCTCTGCCATCATATCTCTGGTAGGATCTGCATGAAATCGTGCTGTCCTGTTCCTTCTCTGACCTTTCGCTAGATGACCACATCAGCTCCACTGTCAAGTCTGCCTACTTTCACCTAAGTAACGTTGCTAGAATTCGGGCCTGCTTAAACAGGAATACCACATCCAAGCTGCTTTATGCATTTGTGACAGCTGTCTCAACTTCTTGCAGGTCTACCGGCCTATGTATTAAGGCACTTACAGTTGGTGCAAACTTATACAGCGAGGCTTAAATAATTATAAATGAATAATTAATTTGCATAGCGCCCCCTAAGGGAACTTAATCTCTATTCGCACTAATCTAAGAGATCTAAACTAATCTAAGCTAATAGAGATTAAGAGCTAATTCGCACATTATCTAAGGGCACTTCACATACACCCCGAGCTCGAGCCCACGACCAAGGTCAAGGTCAGACCTTGTTCGGGGCGAGCACCTTAACTATTGGGCCTGTTTGAAGTGAGTGTCGCAGTTGTCACATGGCACCACTTCTCTCTGACCTGCACTGGCTCCCAATAAAGCAGAGTATTGACTTCAAGGTTTTGTCACTCCCTTTTAGGTTAATTCTCTTGCTCCAACCTACCTATCATAACTGCTTACCAATCAGAGCAGGCATTGCACTACATGCTTTTCTGACTCAAATCGTTTTGCTATACTCCGAACCGACCTCAAATCCTGTGTAGACCGCACTTTTAGTTTTCATGCTCCCAAAACCTGGAGTTCACTCCAGACTGACGCCGCGACGTCGCCCATGACGAGACTACATTTAAAAAGAAGCTAAAAATCCACCTGTTCCGTACAGCATTTCTATATTGGTGCACAAAGATGCTATGACCGTAAGATTGTCGTCTGTAGTAACCTGTGCAGCCTCAGTCGGTCGATGCCATCAAGTTACGGGAAATTTACGCTACTCCGTACTTTCGTACCGTTATTTTTAGCCGACGCTACTCTAATGCGGCGGCGTAAGGTAGCGCGAAACGCCGCTCAAAGGCAGCACTGCTTGTAGAACTGGTCGGCAGCTCGACGGCAGCTCGGCGCGACAAAGAGTTCCGGTTCAGCATGTATATTCCGTCGCCGAACCGCACTGGCCAGCAGGTGTCTCGCGACGGCTGGCGATGCGAAAAGTCTTGTATCGTATACTGGCTTTCGGGAAATTCCACGCAGATTTTGGTCCACAGCCAATGATGCTCTACGGTCGTGTTCGGCTTTTTAGCTGATCGCAAGTGGAATTTGGCTCTTACGCAGCAGCAGCAGATGGGTGTTTTCGATTCATTGAGCATTAAGGTGCCACATGGCGTGAACGAAGCTGACCCTGTCCAAGCAACGCCCAAGACGATAGCTTGTGGGCGGGGGTTGCACAGTAGTACAGCAACTTTATTAAAAAAAAAACGTCGTGGCTAAAATCATAATCAGTGCAGTGAAAGCACCCGTCTGAAAGCGTATCGGCCGCCGAGTTTCCGGCCGATTTTTGGCAAGCAGAAGAAACAAAATGGCATGCTTCTGGAATTCGCACCAACGGAGCAATCTTCGAGATAAATGCGACGTTCAGTGCTATTCTTAAAGGGTTTGATGCCACGCCGAGTTCGCGCTAAACGCTGACGCGACTATCGGCCGAATTACTGTCATCGCTAGGGATTATTAGTAGCTCCTGAGTTATGACTGTAGAGAGCCAGATGTGTCATAATCTGCAGCTTAAAAATGGAAGGGCGTCTGAAGTGACGGTTGGTCCATTTTCCCACTGCCTCACAGCTGCAAAGAGCGGAGCCGAATGCGGAGCCGAATGAAACGAAAGCTCTCGTCGGACCTGTTGTTGTTGAGCTGGGTATTCTTTCTAGAACTCAATCTCTTTCTAGGCGCTTTACATTTGCTACAGAGGAAACACGATCGAGTGGTGAGTAGTATCATGCTTAATAAACAACAATAATAATAGTAATAATAATAATGCACTTGAGAAAGCGCCCTCAGAGAACTATATCTCTCTCTAGGCGCTTAATAAACAACACGAATAACATGGTTAGAGGTGACATGCACAGGGTCAGCATGCAAGTTTGGTTAGTGGCAGCATGCACAGTGTCAGCATGCATAAGCACATAAAGGACAAATCGCAGGAACCCACTAAATAGAAATAAATAAAAGCGTTAAAAGGATAAATAGAAGCGTTTTTAGTTTCTTTTTATATGTGGACAAGTCAGGAGATGACGTGACGCGAGTCGCGAGTGAGTTAATAATAATACGCTTGATATAGCGCCTTCAGAGAACTCAATCTTTTTCTAGGCACTTTACATTTGCTGCAAAGGAAGCATGATTGAGTTTTAGCTTGGGACGAGCAGCAGCTGCTGCAGCTGCAGCAGCTGCTGCTGCAAGCACCCTAACAATTGCTTTCTGAAGTAGGATTATTGCAGATAATTGCGAATTTCTTCTTGGTTCTCCAAACCATTTGCATTAAAACTGCCGCCGAGCTAGTCTAATTACTTAAACTGTATCGATGAGCTTCGTGCCTGAACCACTCCTGGCAGACAAGGCTCGCTTAGTGAGTCGATGCCATATTGGATTACGATAGGTGGCAATCTCGCGTGCAGCGTCGAGTAGAGTTTAGCTCTCCCTTGTAACGCGTGAATTAATCATGTTGGTCAACGCGGAAAATGATTTTTAGATGCATGAAACAGAAGCTGAAGCTAAATGTGTTTGCCTGTCTGCAGCCAAGCGAAGTTCCAAAAGTCGGAGCGACCGGAGACTCAGACGATCTCTCGAAGCTTCAAGAAGCTTTGAAACTTGATTTCTAGGACGGTTGCGATTAAGGTGACGATCAAGGGAAGACTACTAGAAAAATTGCTGTGAAGACGATGTCTGAAAGTCCATTTTAGAAGTTAGTGTTAAATCATGGTGATTTATCGAAGCCAAAAGTTGACACATACCGTAGACATCGTCAGGCTGCTCATGTCAACCCAGCCGAGGGCGGCCGTAAGCTGTAGTGGCAGCGAAACGCTGGTTCGCTAATCGGCTGGATGACGGGAGCGCTGGAGATTACTAGCGGTTCCTGAGTTATGATTATAAAGAGCCGGCTGTGTTGTAATAATCTACGGCTAAGATCATATTAAAGGGCATCTGGTGGTTCGTCAATTCTCCTGCTGCCGCCTATCTGAAAAGAGCTCTCTCTCTCTCTCTCTCTCTCTCTCTCTCTCTCTCTCTCTCTCTCCCTCTCTCTCTGTCTCTCTCTGTCTCTCTCTGTCTCTCTGTCTGTCTATCTGTCTATGTCTCTCGCTCTCTGTCTCTCTCTATCTCTGTCTCTCTTTGTGTCTCTCTTTGTGTCTCTCAGCCTCTCTCTCTCTCTCACGCAAAGGAATACCGAGCCAAACATTGGACAGCGCCTGGACTTACTATTGAGGAATCGCTGCCGCGCTCTGCCATCGTCTGATTCATGCGCGCCTAGGAGCGGTTTCAGCTTCGACTCATTTCGCCAAGCGTCAGGCGCAAGTTACTCCAGCATTCGGTTGCGAGAGGTTGCAGAGGCCGCGAGGCCCAGCTTTCTGCGCGAGTTCGCTCGCACCGCACTTGGATCTTTGAGCAGCGCGCGTTCGGCAGCGCTTTCTCAGCCCTCTCCCTTCCTCCCTCCCCCAAACACTTGTCGGCGCCGCCCATGGAATAAAGTGGGCATGAATAAGGATATCTCTGACTATATACTGGGCTAGTGCATAGTGCCGAATGGCTGAGGCGCAGTCCAACGGCGCAGGCCATCGAATCGGGTACGAACATGAACGACCAGACGGGCTCGCGTTGGCCGCCTCTGCTGCTGCGGACTAACATCCGGTTTCGCTTGCGAACGTCTCGCGGCAGCGTCTACTCTGGAGCGACCGGTAGTCGCGAACAGGGACGAATTGCTAGACGAATTGCACGCGGCGCTTTTGCCAAGATCTGCTTCTCTTTCCGCAGACGCCAGACTTCCGACCCGCCGGACGACGCCTTCCGAGCGGCGCCCTACGCGGCGTCCGGCTCGACGGCCGGACGCGCCGGATCGCGGCGAACGCTCGAGTTCCGGCCGAGAGGCGCGCAGCTTGCGAACACCCGCTCGCTGTGCGAGGCGTCTCCATTTTGACGTTCGCGCCTCCGCGGGCAGCGGGGCCTCAGCGTACGCCGCGTCGTCAGGCTTGGGCTGCCCAGCAGCGGCGGCGGCAGCCAGGTGGCGCTGCTGCCGGCTGCTCGCGCGAGCGCCGGACAGAAGAGAAGCACCGACCTCGACGGTGGCTCTCGACTCAGTTCGTTAATAATAATAATAATAATAATAATTTGATATCGCACCCTCACAGAACGGAATCTTTTTCTAGGCACTTTGCATTTGCTGCAAAGGAAGCGCGTTCGAATAGTTAGCGGTAGCTTGCTCGATAAACAACAAGAATGACATGGTTACGGGTGACGTGCGCAGGGTGACGTGCGCATCTGCTGAGTGACTCTTCATTTTGTACTCATTTGTAGGACTCTGTCCCGTCACCGCGTGGCTCCTCGGTCAACGATAGGCGAATCTTCAGGTAGAGGTACACAATCCGAGACCTATATATTTAGCCTATCGATGATGCCTCGCTGAGAATACGCAAAACGCCTGCAGCAAACACGTGCCGCAGATACTGGCGGTACGTCTAATAATAATAATAATAATAATAATAATAATGCACTTGATAAAGCGCCCTCAAAGAACTTAACCTTTTTCTAGGCGCTTTACATTTGCTGCAAAGTGAAATGCAATTGAACGGTGAGTAATATCATGCTTGATAAACAAAACGAATAATATGGTTAGGGTGACATGCACAGGGTCAGCATGCAAGTGTGGTTAGTGGCAGCATGCAAAGTGTCAGCACGCATAAGCACATGGAGGACGAATCACAGGGACCTATTAAATGCTGTCCTAAATAGGTGTGTTTTTAAGTTCTTTTTAAATCTGAGGTGAGAGTAGGCTAGAGCAGGTAAGAGTGCCCGATTCGCCTCTCACCTGCTTTTAAATAAATAAATATTAGCCGATTTAACAGCCTCATTTTATAGCGGCAGAAGAGCTTTTACGGTTATCGCCGCCGCTTGCAGTTGGCGATAAAGGATCGCTCACCGCAGGATTCGAACCCACGACTTCGGTCGTGAACAGCGAGCACCGTATCTCCAGTTGTCTGAGCTATCCGCGAGCGGCGAGGGAAGGGTCAAGCGGGCTGCCTAGATCTCCCTGAGATCGCAGACGTATAGCAGAGGTAGCCGTCGCTCGAAGCGCAGGCGACGCCATTACAAGCGCTCGCTGTGCGGCTTCCAGGTCCGGTCAGAACTAGGCCGCGAACGCAGCGCTCGTAACGGCGCTAGTCTCAGCCGACGCGCGACGACCACCGGCGACGCCTGAACCCCGTAGTGCGGCTAGCTATGAAGAGCGCTCAAACCTTATCATATCAAGTTCGTATCCATAACTTTGACAAGTCTGTTTGACAGCAGCTGGCGGTCACGAGCATTTAACGGCGGCCATGACGTACACCGGCGGCTCTTCGGCCTAGAGCTAAAATCAGCTCTAGTGCCAATGCCGAATCCTGAATCGCAACTGCCAGCCTATCTCAGGGAGCCGGCTTTTCTTATGCGGCCTAAGCAACGAACTCTCAAATAATCGCATAATCGCGAATAATAATTATCCGCCATAATCCGGCTGGTTTGGCTGGCGCCGCCATTTCAACGGTGCGCCTCCGGAGCAGATCGGGTTGTGCTGCGCTCGAAGTCACTCCGAATCGATGCTGATGGGTCTAAGAGACCAGACCGCGGCGTCGCCAAACTCCTGAAGCCTCGAGCGTCGATGCTTCGTTCTTCTGTTCAACCTTCTGCCACTTGTTCTGCCGCCATACGCTCTGCTCTAACGGATCGAGCGGCCGCTCGCCGCTCTGAGCGCGAGCTCTGCTTCTGCCCTCGACTGAGCGGCGCTTCGGGCGCTGGCGCTCGTCGCCCGAATTCCAGCCGCCGCCGCCAGCCCGAATTCCAGCCGCCGAGTCGTGCGGTGGTGGCCGCAATCGTGAGGCGACTCGCTGCGCGATCGAGCGCAATTCGCAAAGTCCATTCAAATGTCTAACAATGTCTAAAAGTCTATTCTGGCCTATTCGAAAGCGCGACGGTCGCGCGAGCGACGCTTCGTCGCCGCAGGTGACGATCTCTGCGATCTTGGCTCCGATCGCAGAGATCGATCACAGAGATCGATGATCGCAGAGATCGATCACAGAGATCGATGATTGCAGAGATCGATCACAGAGATCGATGATCGCAGAGATCGATCACAGAGATCGATGATCGCAGAGATCGATCACAGAGATCGATGATTGCACAGATCGATCACAGAGATCGATGATTGCACAGATCGACCAAGAGATCGATGGTCGTAGAGATCGATCACAGAGATCGATGATCGCAGAGATCGATCACAGAGATCGATGATCGCAGAGATCGATCACAGAGATCGATGATTGCACAGATCGACCAAGAGATCGATGGTCGTAGAGATCGATCACAGAGATCGATGATCGCAGAGATCGATCACAGAGATCGATGATTGCACAGATCGATCACAGAGATCGATGATTGCACAGATCGACCAAGAGATAGCAGAGATCGATGTCGGAGCCGACGTCGAGTCCGACCGAGACTTCGCCCTATTTTCGTTTGCGACCGAGCGACATGCGTGCGAGCGACATGAGGCGGCGGATGCGGGCACACCGCAGCCGGAGAACCTGGGCTCGCTCGACCGCAGCTGCTGCGGCTGCGGCGGCCGCAATAGCCCGTCGCGGCGAGGCGATCGTCGTCGTGCTACCGTCGGGCTGCGTTTCGGCTAGCCGAGGCGGCAACGGCGGCGACTAAGGCGCCTGCTCGTCGCGTCGAGCAAGCAGCGCGCACCTGCAGCTCCGACGGCCGCAGCCGGCTGCACGTGTGCGCTGCACGTGCAGCCGCTGCACTGCGCCGCTGCACTGCGCCGCTGCACTGCGCCGCTGCACTGCGCCGCTGCACTGCGCCGCTGCACTGCGCCGCTGCACTGCGCCGCTGCGCGGACGATCGGTCGTGGCGTCGCGCTCGCTCGCCGCTCAGCCGCTCGCCGCATCGAGGCAGTTCGATTCGCTCCCTCGAAGCCCCGAGGGCGACGCGATGCGATGCGATCTGCACTTTACTGCAGCGGCTGACGCAAACGCTCCAGCGCTGGAGAGCCGCGCCTCGCTACGACGCCTCGCGATTTAGCACGCGGGCGGCCCTCGGGCTCGCCCGCCGGAGGAGAGAGCCTGCGCGCTCCCGCGCGTCGCTACGCAGAGGCGGCGGCGACGTCGTTCGTCATCGTCGTCGCCTGCGCGCGCTCGGACCGGCTGTCGCCGCCCGGCGGCAGCGCTCGCGCGCGCGCGCCCGTCGCAACGCGCGGCTCTGCTGCTGCTGCGGCGCCAGGACGGTGGCGGCGGACCGCGGATCGAAGTCGGATCGTCGGGTGCGTCGTGCGACCTCTCGAATCTCGCTCCTCCTCGAGGCAAAATCGCCGGCCGGCCCCGACGAAGCGGTGAGAATCCGCTCTGGCGGAGAATCGCGCGGTATCGACGCCCCACTGCGAACGTGTCGAATTAATGACGCCAATCGATTATAGGCGTCGGCCGAGACGCAGCTGGGACGGCCGGAGCGGCAACTCGCGAGCGGAGAGGCCGCTGGCGGCGTCGCTCTGGCGACGAACGCTAGGAGGCGACGCTCTCTCGCCGCTGAGAGCCGCGCAGCCTGGCGTGGAGCGGCGGCGCGCTCGCCGAGGCGCGCAGAAAGTCAGCAGCCGCGCCGAAGCGCTGCGAACCGCCGCCGCCGCCCGTGCGACGCCGCTCCGACGAGTGATGCAAAGTCGCCGGGGGCTGCTCATGGTGCGCGTCGACCCCAGGGCGCGGCGAGCGAATCGAATGCGTCGCCGCGGCTCCGCAAAGCGGAGTTAGCTCCACTCGAGCCCTACGGCGCGCCAAAGCGTGAAAAGCGCTCGGATCGAGATCGAGCGAAATTTTGGCGCTATACGAATTAATTCTACGTAAAGAGCGGACGGGGCACTGCCCAAATTGGCCGGCGTGCCGGCACCCGAGCCCGTCGCACCCCGTCCTCTAGCGGGAGGCGACGGATAGGGGCGAACCGCCGCCGCCGCCGCCGCCGCGTCGCTCGCAGTCGTGCGTCTCGAACGCGCGCTCGCTGCCGCCGCCGCCGCCGCCGGAATGGCCCGTCGCTGTCGAGAGAGCGGGAAGCGTTGAGGAAAAGCGCTCAAATGCAAAAATTTCATTGATTCGAAGTCGCAGCAGCGGCGTCGGTGCAGCGGCCGCCTTCACCATTCATTTATAATTTCGTTCAAACTAATTATACTATACCATACCACGGTATTTTCGCCGTCTGCCGTCGCGTCGGCATCTTAGCTAGCGGATTCGCCAAGGCGTTCTCTTTCCTTGCGTGCCGCGAACCCGCTACCCCGCGCGGCGTTCGCCGCCGCCTTTCTCGTCCTTCACCTTCTCGTCCGCTCTCTCCTTTATTCGCTCAAGCTTGCGTCTCCATTCTTTGCATCGACATCAGCGCTTAGCGCTTAGCACTGCTAGCGAAGAAAACAGAAGCCACAACCCTACGCCCACCCCGCGGGCCATTGTGCTTTGCGAAAAAGTGTGCACGTCGCGACAAAGGGCGACTGCGATTTGTGCTTTTGTGTAGCCCCGCATAGAATAGTTTTGCGCGTGCTTGCTAACCTGAGCCACGACTGAGTGAACACGTACTACTGAACGGGTGGGGGGTGGGTCTGACTAAATCAGCCAGCGGTCACGACTGCCTTCTGCAGTGTGCTTTTTTCATGCTTGCCTAAGCACAAGACCTAGCTCGTAATAATAACCTATTGGTAATTGCTCCTCTTGCAAAGAGTTGCAAAGCGTCTGAATGGAGATTCCGTTCTACCGGGTGCTAAATCAAAGACGTTATTGCTATCATTCAGGAGGAAATCCTATAAAGTGGGCACAGAAATACAACTCTTTTATTTCCGCCGCTTTATTACGTAATAAAGCCGTCGCTGCGTCACTAGAACTGACAGCGCCGGCTATAATAGGTCGTTTTTATAGCACCCTCAGATAGCTCAGTGTCTATCTAGACGCTTTACAGCTCTCTGCAATGGAAGCACAATAACCTAGGTTTAACGACACGCGAAAGGTGTCGCACTCAGGCAGGCAGGTGGTGACGGATGCAGGAAGCGAGTTCCTGCAGTTTCGTAGCAAACGAACTGAAGGCTCGATTACCATAAGATTTTAAACGTACCACAGCGAGCTGGTGAAATGTTGACCAGTCGCAGATGATAAGGAGCACAGGCCGAAAGTCTTGAATAATCGGAATTTCAATACTGTAGATGCTGTGTCGCAAATGTGAGAACTAGTTTTGGCCGTCGTGCTTTTATCTAAGCAGGCCCTGATTTTGGTGACATTCTTCGATGAATGACCTGACCGTAGAGGAAATGTGCTCATATATAAGTCATCTTGGAATAGCGAGATTTTGGATAGACGTCTCCTGAGTGATGCTAGATGAACCTAATTATAAAGAAGAGGTCTTATCGTCGTTGAGCTGTAGTGAAGTTAGCGGCGATTCGAGCGACTATGTTATCGATGCTACCTGTCAGGGAATTACTGCATGAGTCGGATGTGGGAGCGATACTTAGACGAGTCGGCGAACAGGTAGGGTTGAGTATCTTCAGTGTAGAAATGAAAGCCAAGACTGTCGTCTGTTACGACATGAGCCATTCTCGATTAAACTCACTACCAGGACCGTCGGCCAAACTCGGTAAAGCGAACCTCGGCGGGAAACCATTCGTCGTCGACTGCGCTTGGACAGCACATGACCCCCAGAGGCCCCGCCTTAGTCCTCGAACCGGGCGTCCCGCGAAGAGGTGCGAACTTCTTCGCAGGGGTAAAGGTGTAGGTCGGGGGTTCGTGCCGCCTGTTGGTGGCAGCAGCGGGGGGGGGGGGGCTGGGCGGCGAGGCGAGTTCCACGCCCGAGCACGTCGGACTCTGGAGATGGTCGGACTTGGACCGCGAACCGCGAACCCACGCCGAAATCGACTGAAGCTTGAGCCGGATTTACGGGAAGCGCTTTTAGTATACGCCGATCAATTTCGCTGCAACGTGCAGAGGCGAATGCGACGTTGAGCCAGCGGAAGTAAGAGACGAGCTGGTTTGGTCCGTGGTTAAGGTGCTCGCCGAGACCAAGGTCGAGGTCGTGGGCTCGAGCCCCGTGGCATATGTGAAGCGCCTGAATAGAGAGATTAAGCTCTCTTATGGTGGTACACAAATATATTATATTTTATTTTCTATTTAAGAGCGCCGAAGCTCTCACCTCGCTCGGTGGTCTCGGCGGCAGATAGCCTATTTGTAGCCATCCGTGGCGCGTCTGTAGGGCATCCTCAAATTATCAATTAATGTATTTATAGTGCACTCGAATGCAGCGATCTGCATCAGCCATTGCCGCAAAAAAAGTCGAAAGTGTAACTGTAACGATGCCCGATTGCGTCCTCGTGGCTCCTCTGCTGAACTCCTCCACCCACATTTACGTTGTGGCTTTCTTGATTCAATGAATTTACGGTAGAGAGAGAGAGAGAGAGAGAGAGAGAGAGAGAGAGAGAGAGAGAGAGAGAGAGAGAGAGGGAGGGAGGGAGAGAGAGAGAAAGCGAGAGAGACAGAGAGACAGAGACAGAGACAGAGAGAGAGACAGAGACAGAGAGAGAGAGAGGCAGAGACAGAGACAGAGACAGAGACAGAGACAGAGAGAGAGAGAGAGAGAGGGAGGGAAAGAGAAAGAGTGAGTGAGAGAGAGAAAGAGTGAGTGAGAGAGAGAGAGAGAGAGAGAGAGAGAGAGAGAGAGAGAGAGAGTGTGTGTGTGTGTGTGTGTGTGCGTGCGTGTGTGTGAGTGTGTACGTCCACGTGCTTATGCGTTAGCTCTACGTTCCTTCCTGTACTAACGACACGAAGTACGATGCAGACTTGAAACCATGTTCTGCACGCGCCGAATACGGCTGCTGCAGCAAGCCGTCGCTTTTCGCACGACCCTTTGGAAAGATGGCGATCGGCCAGGGTTCTCTCGTAGACATCGGAGAGGAAGTGCGTTTCCGTTAGGCGACGGCGTGTCGTGCAGTGGCTAAAATTCGCGGAATCAGCAAGGTCGTAGCTCGCCGACGCACGCAGGTAACCCCGGAGCTAGTGCCTGGCCGGGCGGATCCATTCACCATCTGTCTGCTCCTCGTTTTTGCAGCAGTCGAGCGGCTCTCGTCGTGCCTGTTTCGCCCGTCGCCCACTGTCCAGTGCTCGTCAAGGTTGGCAGTGTCCCGAGCGCTCTCGCTTACCAGCAGCGAGAGGAGCATTTTAGGCGAGCCGCCCCGTGTCGCGATTCTTTGAGATCGGCCGTGGCTCGACTGATCGAGCGCGCCTCTTCTTCCGAGCCCCTCCACGCCCATCCCATCCCAAGGCGAGGCTAAGAAAAGATGGCTACGAGGCTGCAAGCACTGACTGACTCGTGGGCTAGACGGTCTGCTGCGGCTCCCCCTCGCGACTTCGAAAAGAGAGTCGAAGATCACAGCCCGCGAAGCTGATTAAGCGGCCTCTGTGAGCTCCATTGTCGAGCTTTGCGGCTGCAATTTTTCTAGACAATGGTCGCGCTGGCGCTGCTATTTGCTTGGGGTAGCGACTTCAATGACGGAATGCAAGGGACGTCGTTGGTATCGACAAAGGGCAGATTAGACCCTGCCGCCACGGCGGCATCTCTAGCCTGGCCGAGACCGAATCTAAACAGCGCTTCGTGCTTCACGCTAGGGCCAAGCGTGAGAAAACTGAGAGGGCAGGCGGAGCCCGATTTGACTCGAAATTCAGTCGGCCATTAAGTGGATCGTTGAAAGGGCGATGTGCAAAGGGAAATGTTTGGCGTAAAACGTGGGCTAGGGGCGATCGAAGGGAGCGGGTAGAGAGAGAGAGCGAGAGAGCAGGACAAACGGAGTGTAGACAAAGTAGCAGAGAACGACCCCAGAAAGAGAGACGGTTACAGAGATAGGCACACGATGACTGAGACAGGCAAGCAGACCAAGACCACCAGAGATAGAGAAGGAGAGAAAGAGGCAGAGATCGAGGGGAGAGAGAGAGAGAGAAAGAGAAAGAGAAGAGAGAGAAAGAGAAAGAGAGAGCGAGAGAGAGAGCGAGAGAGCAGGACAAACGGAGTGTAGACAAAGTAACAGAGAACGACCCCAGAAAGAGAGACGGTTACAGAGATAGGCACACGATGACTGAGACAGGCAAGCAGACCAAGACCACCAGAGATAGAGAAGGAGAGAAAGAGGCAGAGATCGAGGGGAGAGAGAGAGAGCGAGAGAGAGAGAGAGAGAGAGAGAGAGAGAGAGAGAGATGATGATAGAGTGAGCGTGCACTCGAGGACACACGAATAAATGCACGCTGCCTCTTATCTTTCTCTTGTCTCTCCCAACCCTCTCTCTCTCTCTCTCAACCCTCTCTCTCTCTCTCTCTCTCTCTCTCTCTCTCTCTCTCTCTCTCTCTCTCTCTCTCTCTCCCTCTCTCTCTCTCTCTCTCTCCCTCTCTCTCTCTCTCTCCCTTTCTCTACCATCTCTCTCTCTCCCCCTCTCTCTCTCTCTCTCTCTCTCTCTCTCTCTCTCTCTCTCTCTCTCATTTCTCTCTCCCTCCCTCTCTCTCTCTCCCTCTCTCTCCCCCTCTCGCTCTCATTTCTCTCTCCCTCTCTCTCTCTGCCTCTCTTATTTCTTTCTCCCTCTATCCTCTCTCTTCTCTCTCGCCTCTGTCCAGTCCCTCTCTTTCCCCTCTCTTATTTTTTCTCTCTCTACTCTCATAACTTCTCCCAGTCTTCTTACACTGCTCCTACTGCTCGCACTGGCGCTTAGCTATTCTGCGTCCATGGAATTCTGGCAAGCGCCGCCTGGGGCGGTGCAGAGTAAACTAGTCTCAGCGGAGGCGGCAGCTGTGTCGACGGCATCGATCGGCCCCCCACCGCAGTACATCTCGGAGGACAATTAAGAGGGTCACCCTGGTGCGAGCTTTTAGCCCAGGCATCGGCCTCTGAACAGGACTGCCAAGAAAGGTTGCGTTTCTCTCGCTAGCGACGTGACTTATCCAGGTGCCGTAGCTATGTCAGTGGGCAAGCGCTAAATCTCGCCGTCAGCCATCCGTGACTCTTTAACGGCGCCCCACGCCACCTCCCCCCCCCAACCCCGCGCGATCGTATTGGCCAGTGTATAGGCTCGAGCCTCGTGACAAGAGGCGTCAGCACAGCTGCAGAGGCTTAAGCAGAGCTCAAAAGGAGCCGCACCAACGTCAGTAGTGAAGTAGTGATTCTCTCAGCGCCGACTCCTCTATGCGAACTGTCATAAAGCACTCGGGGCACGGGCAGCTGATTTCGTCGACTAGTTGTTGCCATAGCACGTCGGATGGTTCGCTCTCACTCTCCTACGACAAAAAGCTGGTATTGCAAGACTTCGGCATGCAATACCCATTGACCCTTTCAAATGACAATGTAAAATGCCTAGAAAGAGATTTGAGTTCTCTGAGGGTGCTGCATCGAGTGTTTTATAACTATAACTATTATTATTTTCATCATACGACCGTACGACAATACTGCAGACAGTATGCAGCTGCAAATGAAAGAGGCTGAAAGAGCAACGAGTAGGGAGCACGAAGGTGGGAGGCAGAAACGGTTTGCAGGAGGGAATAGTAGAGCGGCAGTGTGGATAAAGACCGTGGGAAAGAACTGAACGGGGGGGGGAGCCATGCGTTGCAACATGGGAGGAGAGTGGATGAAGCAGGGGGACGCACGGGGACGCAGGGCATGCTCGAAGAAAGCTTATGGACTGGAGAGGAACTGGGAATGAGGAAGGCGTGCCTCTATGGCCAGGAGAGATTGTAGGTGGGAGAGGAGCTTTGGAAAGCAAGCGCTTTGCATCGCCGCTGGAAGGACGCGTGGAAGCTTCGTGAGGCGGACACATGGCAACTGCATTGCAGAATGTAACACACGTCGAAGCAAGCTTGCTCGTTCAAGCAGCAAAAAAAGCATTGAGCAAACGAGCAATGAGCAGGCGATAGTAGAGACGTCATTGGACCGATTGCAAGGGGGAGACAGTACAGGGAGACAGTGCACAGCAGAATGTTAAAGATATCTGGAGAAGTGGTCAACCGTGCTGCCTCTGCTCCAAGCGTGGCCCCTCGTTCGTGTTTGTGACATTCCCCGAGCTGCTGACCTACCAGTAAAATGGGCCAGTAGAATGGGGCCACTTGGGTCACGAGTAGCAACCAAATCAAGAGGCCGGCAGGTGTCTAGTTACGTGGTCGTGTCAATTAGGTCCAGGCTCCGATGCGCCTGACGGGAGAGCCGGGCGCCTAGGGTTGGCTGACTGGCAGACAATGGAGGCCTGCTGGAGGCCTGCTGCTGCTGCTGCTGCTGCCCCAATGTGCCATGCCAGGCGGTCTGAGGTGGTTTACACGGCTCGATAGCTGGCAATTGCTGGCTGCCTTTAGGCCTCCAGGATGGAGTGGCTAAACATTCTGCTCCTTGCAAAAGCAGGCAAAACGGAGCCATGCCATCAACGACTCCGGGCTGCCTGCAACCCGGAGTGCACGAGCGAGCGAGCGAGCGAGCGAGGATCGCTGCTTTCGTGCTTGCCGGAAGTGGGGGCCAAAAGGGCCGAAGCAGCAGCAGCCGGTCGCATCGGTCACCGTGGCAACCGCTGACTGGGCTGCTGCTCGCTTGGTAGGCGTGCCGACTGTGAGCTCTGAAGCTGCTTTTCGTGGCTTCAAGGGGGCCGGTCAGCGGCAGGCAATCAGGTCCCTTTCTTCGTGCCTAATGAATGCACGCCGCCGCCCCCAGCCGAGCTAAAGATAGAAGCAATCTCGGCAGGTCTCGGAGGCCTGGCTGTGTAGAAGGAGAGCCCTCTCCTCTCGCTGCTTGACTGCCTCGTGCGTTACCACTCTGCATTCGGGCTCTCCTGACGGCTCCGACGGCGCGATGCCCGATTGCCCCTAGCGACTCAAACGCTGCTCCAAGCCGCCGCTGCTGCCGCTGCCGATGCTGCGTTTGCATGAAGGCAAGAAGCTGCAGCGAGGGGCTGCACTCCAGCACCTGCGAGCCGACCAATCGTACTGCCAGCTAGGTCGAGCTGCCTGTCTTTCCTCGGTCCAGTCGCACGACCGGCCTGGGCTAGCCAGCAGGAAGGCAGAGCGTGCACGTGCACACACTGTCCAGAGCCTGTGCGGGCTGCTAAACGGGTACTTCGCTGCAGCTGACGCCCCTCCCCCCCGACGCCTGCTATAGCTGCACCTGCACAGCCATACATCGTTTTTACCCTGCTCATTTAGCCAATTTTCTTATCGCTGCCTGTGCCGTCGTGGACCAGGTCGAAGGTTAGGAGGGTTCACGGAGGCTTCGCCACTCTCCGATTTCAGTTGATCGGTGCTTTCCTAACGAGCTCACAGCTGGCCGCTTATAGCCCTCGAAAGGGAGCAGGGAGACCAAAGATAGCAACTACCTCCTCCCCCCCAAAGTAACGGCACGAAACGAATCTCCATTGTGTATGGTTTAGCGACTAGCCAACTTATAGCGGCAATCATTAAATGACAGAACTGTGAGGAGGAGGTGGAGCAGACTGGGAGCTGAGCTGAGCTGAGCCGAGTTGGTCTACGGATGCCAGCCACGGAGGTTTGACACGGCATGTTGCCGGCGCCAAAAGGGTGCGAAGCCGATCAAGATGTCGACATCGGCTAAGTCTCCAGGTGCGTCTGAGCTCGCATACAGACCGAGCACTGAGCATGCCCCGACGACGAACGCCAGGTACCTCTCCTCCTACCCCCCCCTGCGAGATTTCGGTCGCTGTCGGCAACTCGCCTCGCTTGCTCGCAAGCCCTTAAAACTTGGCCTGCCGTGAAGAACAACAAAAGTCGTCAGCCGCTTCACCTCGAGGCGATTGGCCGAGGTCGATCGATGGATATGGCCCGGGCTTTCGTTCAGCTTCGACTGAGCGCCGAGTAGTTGAGAAATAACCCGAGATCGACCGAGAGACTAATTCGCGGCGGGTACTAATGTAGGCATGGCAACTGATGTATGGCCAGAGGTTGATGCACCTCGAGCTAGCGCTACCGGGGTTATCGCTTTCCAGGCAGCCTGGGTCAGGCCGGAAGCCGTAGGCTGGCTCTTCATGCCCCTCCCTAACTGCGGGCGACGGCGTTGTGCTGCTACACGCCCCCACACCCTAGGCGGCAGCCGCGATCAAGGTCCTTTCGCGAGTGCTGGGTCGACCAAAGCAGCCGTTAGCTCGGCTGCTCCGGGTAGCCCGCAGCCTCCTAACTCCCCCCCCCCCACTCATCGCCACCAAACCGGTCATCCGGCAAACAGCCGGTCGGCTTTACGGCCCAAGCTGACAAAGCAGGGAGCAACGATTGGCTCTTTTCTATCACGTGACTGACGCACCAAGCGGGACCGACGCCTAAGCCGCCGCAGTCGCGGCCATCCGTAACTAGGAGCGGCCCTTAGACGGTCGAGCGCTCTCCGACGCCAGCCTTTCGCCGACCACGACTGTACGCCTGCAGGCGAACAGTCAACGAGGTTGCACGCGGTGAGTGTGACAGGGGCGCCGCGTTCGCGGCAGATGCCGAATCCTTGACCATAGCAGTCCAGCGAGCGAGCCTACGGCCGGGATGTCGGCACTAGTGCTGAAGAAACCGATGTCCAGCGGCGGCGCGGCTCGTCCGTACGACGGCTATTACGTCGACGCTGGAAGCGCGCACCGCCTCCCGCCACTCGCGATCCAAGCCACGGCCGCCGCCGGCGGCGCGCTCAATCGGGCCGCTGTAACGGGCAGTGTCAAGGCCAAGCTGCCGTTCGACGACCGGCTGCACAGGGTCGGCGCTCGAGCCGCCGCCACCGCTCACCACCTGCCGAATGCGTCGAACCTGCTCTACAAGGCCGCCGCCGCCTCCACCGAGCGGTCGGCCGTCGGCACGGTAAGGCCTGCTTCGAAGGAGCGCTCCCGCCCGGACTCGACCTCTGCGGCGGCCGCAGCCGGCGGCGGCAATAAGTCTTCGTCGTCGTCGTCGCCGTCTGCGACGACGACTTCATCTTCGTCGGCCACTCGGCGCGCCATGTCGCCCGAGAGCGCCATGAAGCAGTATATGCACAAGCTGTCGCCGTACGAGCATCACGAGATATTCAGCTACCCGCACGTCTACTACTGCGGCCAGAACGCCAAGAAGATCGTGGGCGTGGTAGGCGGCGCTCGAAACGGCGGCTACGACGACGAGAGCGGCGCCTATCTGCACGTGTTGCACGACCACGTCGCCTACCGCTACGAGGTTCTCAAGGTCATCGGCAAGGGCAGCTTCGGCCACGTGGCCAAGGCGTACGATCACAAGCTGCAGCAGCACGTCGCCCTCAAGATGGTTCGCAACGAGAAGCGCTTCCACCGGCAGGCGCAGGAGGAGATACGCATACTCGAGCACCTGAAGAAGCAGGACCGCGACGGCGCCACCAACGTGGTGCACGAGCTTGAGCACTTCACGTTCCGCAATCACGTGTGCATCACGTTCGAGCTGCTGAGCATGAACCTGTACGAGCTGATCAAGAAGAACAAGTTCCAGGGCTTCAGCGTCAAGCTCGTGCGAAAGTTTGCCCACTCGATCCTGCAGTGCCTCGACGCGCTGCACCGCAACCGCATCATCCACTGCGACCTGAAGCCGGAGAACATCCTGCTCAAGCAGCAGGGCCGCAGCGGCATCAAGGTGATCGACTTCGGCTCGAGCTGCTACGAGCACCAGCGCGTGTACACGTACATCCAGTCGCGCTTCTACCGCGCGCCCGAGGTGATACTCGGCGGCAAGTACGGCACGCCGATCGACATGTGGAGCCTCGGCTGCATCCTCGCCGAGCTGCTCACCGGCTACCCGCTGCTGCCCGGCGAGGACGAGGGCGACCAGCTCGCCTGCGCCTTCGAGCTGCTCGGCATGCCCGCCGAGCGGCTGCTCGAGCAGTGCAAGCGCACGCGCACCTACGTCAGCTCTCGCGGCTACCCGCGATACTGCGCCGCCACCCAGCTCGCCGACGGCAGCCTGCTGCTGCAGGGCGGCCGCTCGCGTCGCGGCAAGCCTCGAGGCCCGCCCGGCAGCCGCGACCTCGCTGCCGCGCTCGGAGGCTGCGACGATCCGCTCTTCGTCGACTTCGTGCGGCGCTGCCTCGACTGGGACCCGGCGACGCGCCTGACGCCGGCTCAGGCGCTTCGCCACGCCTGGCTGCGACGCCGCCTGCCTCGCTCGCCGGGCGGCGGCGAGGAGGCCGGCGGCACGGCCGTGGGAGGCGAGGCGGCGGCAGCCGCTTTGCGAAGGAACTCGGCCACCGTGCAGCAACCGCAGCATCTGCAGCAGCAGCACCAATACCATCACCTTCACCACCAGCCACAAGCGTCGCTGCTTCGACTGGCACCGGGGCACGGTCTGGCTGATAAGAACGGCGGCAGTTTCCCGTCGGGTCTGGCCGCCGGCAGCCTTCGCCTGCCCCTGAAGGAGGAAGTGGCGTTCGTCTCGCGAACGAGGCTGCCTCAGATAGTGGGAGTTATGTAACGGACAGCGCGAAAGTGCGTCCGTCCACCCACGTCCGTCCATTTTCATTTGACTGACTTTCGAGATTTTACGACGACGCTGCAGTCGCGTTGCCCTTGGCAGGGCAGTTCCTTAAATAACCCATTTACAAGCTCCGTGACTTTCGTCAGAATACTCAACGCTCGTTCGGTTAGCGTGCCGCCAGAGCCACAGGCAAGCAGCCGTGGCCGGCGATCGCTGCATTTTCTAGGCTGCCTCGCGGCGGCCGATAAAGGCTGCGGCCGCCAGAGGCGACCTGCGGTGGGCGACCCGACTTGTCCAATGCTATGGACAATAAATGCGGAAAAGGCATTTTCGTGAATGCAGGAGCGCTCGCCCGATCCGACCCGAGCGGCCCACTCGCTTAGCTGCTTGGGCCCATCTATTAGATGGCGGCTTCGCCCCGATCTGTCCCGCGTAGCGCTGCCGTGGGCTGACCCGAGCTTTGCTGCGAGCCACGCGAACGACGCGGTCGCGGGTAGAGCAGCCTTCACAGAGGACTTAAATGCCCGGCATCTGCGAAGAAACGACGGCCGAACAAGAATAATCAATAGGAAAACAATTGTGGGCTGCTTTGTGCTCAATTATTATTCTTTTTCATGAACAGCCAACGGCATTCCGAGAGGTATTTCGCCCACGTTTACTCTAGATAGGTCGGCTATTGTGCGACCGCTGCCCTTGCGATCGACGACGGGCGGCACACACGCAGTCGGCGGTGGTCGCCTGCGGCAGGCCGCCGCCCGCACACCCAAGGTAGCCAGCGGTGGTCTCAGCGGCGCGGCCGAGTGAGAAGTGGCTCACTGGCCGCGAACCTTAGCTTTTTGGATTGCTGCTCTTTTGGGCTTTGTGACGAGAGCAATGACGCGTCGGACATGAGCAGCAGCCAATCGGCTTCCGCTTCTGCCGCGTGCACTGCACTCCACTGCACTGCCGCGTAGTCACTGCCATCGCCTAGCGTCGTCGTGCACTGCTGTCGCATCCGTAGCCCTCGCATCCAGCACGAGCGGCGGCGACAAACGGCTGCTGCACACACCCGTACACCCCCTACCTCCCCGTCACGCGGCCGACTAAATGACTCCGCCAGCTTCACGACGTAGGACCGAGCCTGGCGGACGAGAGCTAGCTTCCGCCGGATACGCTTCCGCTAAACCATCGAATTAAAAACGTGACTGGGCGAGCGGCTCGGAGGGCACTCGAAGCCTCGTAAAAGAGGGGAGAGGCATAAGCTTCGTCGCCGTCGGATATTGAAACTAAATCTTCAGACGACGGAAGAAGACGACGGAAGAAGACGCCGGCAAGTTTAAACGGGCCGTAAGGAGCCTTCTGCCGGCGTGAGTAGGGCCTGCATGAGTAGGGCCTGTGAGAAGGGCCCGCATGAGTTTCCACCCGAGACCACGGCCGAGCCGTGTCCAAAGAGGCGGACCCTCTGTGCATGCCAATTAAATATGGCGATGAGCTGCAGTATCAAATGTGCTCAAGCAGTGCGAAACCGTAAGCTTGCCGAACGGGGTGCTACGCAGCTAATATGGCGGCGTCTGTTGTTCATACCTTAGCGTCAGATCTGCTATGGGCACTGGCTCACTGCAAGCTGTTCAGCACGATCGCCTGCGTACGCTTATATTTAGTTTAAATAAACACATGCTTAGTTGTCGGGGAAAGATCGCGTAATCCTTCGGTGGGTGTTTTCTGGTGAAGCACTCTGCCGATTTGGCTACGAGATCCCCATTCGATGTAGGGCTCAAGCCTCGGCGTTAAGTTTCTCCTAACGTGCTTGATCCGAGTCGGGGTATACTGACTGAGTGTCTGTGTGCGCTAAACAGCAGTCTGGTGCAGAGCTGCAACCGGTACATCTGCTTGGGTCCGCGAGCTGAGAGCGTACCAGCTGCTCGACAGGTCTGGGAACGAGGGGTTAACTCCCACCACTATGGTCCGCTGCGTCGTTGCTCCAGAAATATGCAGCCTTGAGCGGCAGGCCTCAGTTTTACGTAACGGCTCCATTCCAGACGCCTCGAGAGCAATATTTTGAAGCGGAGGCGAGGCCGATGGGTTGGTTGTGCTTGCGATTACGTTAGTTACGCTCTGGCATCTGAAATTACACCGGAGCGGATCAAGCAAGCGCCGAGAAGTAGTCGGAGTTTCGCTGAATCTGTAGACTGCAATGAGCCTCCTTCACCCAGTGGCGTCATGGCGGCCTGCGTCACCCCGCCGTCATGGCGGCCTGCGACAGCATGAGGAGTTGTTAGCTCTACGAAGCAAACAAAGCCGCACGGCGTAGTTCGCAAGACGACCATTCAGGGTCTGTTATGTGCGCCCTCGAAAATCTGAGAGCCGAAGTTCATCCAACGTGAACGATGCGGAAAAGATAGCATGCGGCTTTCGGCAGGGGGGACTACCGGCATTCTTCAAGGTGGATTCGCCGGCTGGTCGAACTAGTTTGGCCTTGTAGTTAAGGCGCTCACCTTTAACGATCGACGTTAAGATAAATGTATCCGATGACCAAGGTCGCGGGCTCGATCGCCGTGGCGTATGTGAAGCACCTGAATAGAGATTGAGTTCTCTAAGGGAGTCATGCCAGTGAATTAAATTTATATTTAACGGAGACGTCGAGCGAACCATAGAACCATTGGCGACTTGCTACGATGTTAATAATAACAAATAAAAACAATACATTTAATATAGCGCCCCCAGAGAACTCAATCTCTTTCTGGGAACTGTACATTTGCTGCAAAGAAAGCGCTATCGCATGTTTAGCGGTAGCATGCTCAATAAACAACAAGAATAATATGGTTAGGGGTGACATGCACAGGGTCAGCATGTACATGCGGTTAGTGGCAGCATGCACAGTGTCAGCACGCACATGCACACGAAGGGCGAATCGCAGGGACCCACTAAATGCTGCGATAAATAGATGCTTTTTCAGCTTCTTTTTAAATGCGGGCAAGTCAGGAGATGTGGTGACGCAGGTCGGGAGTGAGTTCCAGGCTCTGCGAGCTGACGAACTAAAGGCTCCTTGTTTCTGCTCTACATATAACACCTCGAAATTCGATGCAACGAGTCCTTCTCGCGGTGCAAGGCTCCGCTGACACGCGACGACCCGCGTCCACGCGATAAAAACGGGTAAAAAGACGACCTTAACCTTCTCTCGCGGCTTGCGACTTGGTAGGCGCTGCACCAATGCACGCAGACTGCAGACTGCCGACAGCAGCAAAACGCGGCAGCGAAAAAGAGCGCCCACACCTCTCGATGGCCATATTTTTAGCATATTTATTAAATTATATTATATTATCATTTATTTATTATTTATTATATTTATTTTTAGATATTCCATATTTTTCTGTAGCGCAGATAAGTCTGTTTTTAGCGTTCAACGATTCGCGGCTTCGGTATTTGGGCGGCCTTGGCTGTAGATAGTTGCTCGCGTAATCGCTCGCTAGCCATTGTAATTCAGGAATCGCGAATAAGGAATATCATTAATCGTCTGGCTTATTTAGCTTGACGCCGTTTCGCTTGTGAGATTTGAACGCATGCCGGCAGTCAAGTCGCGCGCCGAAAGTTCGCTCTTTCGGCGCGCGCCTACCTCTAACTAAAGACACGCATGCACCTTGTATTGTTGACAACGTATATTCACTACTCTCTGGAGCAATTTAGATGTCGTTGCGTAGGCCAAAAAGAGAAAGCTAAGACTGACGATGCTCAGCAGGTCCAGCGCACTGACATCCCATGCTGGCATTCGTCCGCCCATGATGCCGCGCGACGAGTCTGAGATCCAAAGGAGACGGCAGGGTTTGCTTGTTACCCCTCTCCTCCATTCTCACAACGCGTCAATGGTGAACGCTTACAAGCACGATAGTGGCTGCGGATGAACCATTCCTGCGCCGACTCGGACAGGTATACGGCTACGCGGCTAGACAGGAAGCAAATGCTGCATGCGCCCGCCGAGCTGTATACACGGCTTCTCACTGGCCGGACGCGGAGCCGGAAGCGGAGCGATCCGAAGTAGTCCTCTACTACTTGATATCGTTTCATAAACTATCTACTCGAATGGCATATTAATAAATAACGAGGTGACCGTGGTTCAAGCCGCCGGATTTATTTAGTGTTAAGCTCTCCGCGAACTACCGTCGAGCCCAGAAGGAAAGAATGCACCATTTCGAGAAGATCATTCAGTCTCCGGAAGTTGATCCTACGACCTCGGACTCCAGAGGCGATTCGCAGAGCGGCGACGGCTCGCGCGGCAGTTTGTACTTTCCTGCGCGCTGCTAGGGCCGCCCCCTCCCTGAGATCCCTGCGGCAGTGAGCGTCTGCTTACATCGCTCTTTGGGGTTGGAGGTGTTGAACTGGTCGGAGTTCGGGGCTCCTCTGCTGCCGAGCAGCTCCTGGCCTGCGTTGTCGGGCTGCAGGCTCGCTGACAGCCTACGCTTTAGCAAGATGCGATCCCCGAGGGCTCAATCGTCACGTGAACGTATCTTTACGCTCGCATCGCTTGCCTCTCTTGCTCTCTCTTCTACGGCTTTCACAGGACCTGAAAGAAATATCGGGTGCAGCAAGCTGGTAGTCGTTGGCATGAGAGAGAGAGAGAGAGAGAGAGAGAGAGAGAGAGAGAGAGAGAGAGAGAGAGAGAGAGAGAGAGAGAGAGAGAGAGAGAGAGAGAGAGAGAGAGAGAGAGAGAGAGAGAGAGAGAGAGAGAGAGAGAGAGAAAGAGATAGAGAGAGAGAGAGAGAGAGAGAGAGAGAGAGAGAGAGAGAGAGAGAGAGAGAGAGAGAGAGAGAGAGAGAAAGAGAGACGGTGATCGGCACGCCGAGTCTCATCCTTCCGCGAAATGGAAGAAACAGAAATGGAGGTCAGTCAGCTCCGTCTTGGAACTCGACTGCCTTTCTAGAGTGCCAAGAAAAAAAAGTTGCATTCCAGTAACGGTTACACCATGCAGGCAAGCGCGCCAGCGATAGAAAGCCTCAAGATTGGTTAGGCTAGCATCACTCCTGTGACGTTCACCCGTAGGCTAGACGTATTATTCGACAGCGACTGATCATAAGACGAGAGCGAGTTTCCTTCATTGGCAAGTCGGCCTAATTTCATTTTAAGGAACATAGCCAAAATTATAGGAAATTCTTAGACAAGCGTGCGGCGCTTGTGAAGCTAGTGTATAGGAAATTCTTAGACAAGCGTGCGGCGCTTGTGAAGCTAGTGCAAACGTCTGCGACATTGCCTCTACATTTTTGCAAATCCCTGTATTAAGGATTGCCGACTTGCGCCCTTAATCGTCTGCAGCCAGTGCATCCCTCCACGGCTCGGCTGGTCTGTCGTTAGCGGTGTAGCTGCTAGCACAGCACGACTTCCACTTCTGTCTGACCTCTCCGGGTCGACGTCTACATCGTTAAAGTAGTTCACTGTAATCCAAAAACTCCGGGAGGCATGTGTGTGTGTGTGTGTGTGTGTGTGTGTGTGTGTGTGTGTGTGTGTGTGTGTGTGTGTGTGTGTGTGTGTGTGTGTGTGTGTGTGTGTGTGTGGCCCCAGCCGTTGCGTGCGAATCACTAGTTCGAAGCCTACTGACTGACTGACCATTACTGCAGACGGCCGGATCAAATGGTCTAAAATATAGCTTATGACATATCTGATTTCTAATGCTTATAATTCAGGAACTGCCAATAATCTCAAGCCCTGTCACATTCATTCTGATCGGTTGGGCACAAACATTTCAGTATACCTGAGTTCTTGTCATTTATCGACCTCATCGTCTCTGTTTTATGCTGTCTCACATTCTTTGATATCCTGCATTGTTTGACGGCCGGTGCTATGTTCATCTATTTTTTTAGGGGAGGGGCAGCCGACGATGTCTAGGTTGACAGCCTTGACCTTCAAATTTCGCACCGGAACCAAACCTCAAGATTTGCGATAACTCAGCAGAAGCAGAACCGTCGGTAGATTGTAGAGCAGTTTTCAAATGTGAGATTTTAAAGATTAAATCAATCTCGCGTGCTGAGCGACTCCAGAAGAAGAAGAATGTGCTTAACCACTACGAGGGTCGCCAACACAAATTGGCTGTAGCAGCCGTTGAACTAAAATACTTCACCACCAAAAACGCAGCGCATGTTGCCGATGCAGACGCTAGAGTTCTTGCAGACACGTGACCGATGTTGGTGTAGCTAGCACACTCGAAGCGCGGCGCACATCGGCGTAGATTCTTCGCTGATGTACGTATATGGGTATGGCCATGGTAGCCTAGCACGATGACAATCCAAACCTCCACATCTCAATAAAGTCCATGTCTTTAACGTAAAACTGCCTATTTAAAAGCCACAGACAGAGACAGCATCTCCGTAGGCCGAGCCATGAAGCACAGCTCACTAATTTAAAGACCAAAGTACAACCCAGTGTCCATCGCTTGAAAAAGGGATTGTATACCGTCAAACCATAGATTATGACACATCTGACTTCTAATCAGTATAATTCAGAATCGCAAATAACCTAAAGCAGCTGCGTCATTGTCGAACCGATTTGACGCATGCGCGCGTTTCAGTACTTCCTGCCTTCCCTTTTAAAAGTAAGTTGCTCTGCGGCTATTAGCTATTATTCTGTTGATCTTCAGCCTGCTGCTGCTGCTGCTGCGGAACTAACTCGTAGATGGCCAACTGGCGCTAGGAGTTGGAGCAATTCCGTGAACTATTCAGCCGATGCTGCGCTCGGATTACGCTTATCGCTACGTTGAGCGTGCCTTTGTTGAAAGTAGCGAGTTTGCAAGGAGATCTGGTGCGGCTGCTACATTCCATTACTCGCCGGCATTTCTCCGCGAAGAAAAATTAGAAACTAAAATAAAAAGGATATATAAATATAATTCATTTGTATAGCGCCCCAAGAGAACCTAATCTCTATTCAGGTGCTTCACATATAATAATAATATAATTCATTTATATAGCGCCCCAAGAGAACTTAGCCTCTATTCAGGCGCTTCACATGTGCCTCGGAGCTCGAGCCCACGACCTCAGTCAGACCTTAGTCGGGGCGAGCACCTTAACCGCAAGACGAAACCTATGCCTCGGGGCTCGAGCCCATGACCGCAGTCAGACCTTGATCCCCGGGGGGCGAGCACCTTAACCGCTGGACGAAACCAGCTGATGATGAACGAACGCTGCCAACTCGCCGCTACCTGACTCCGTTCAGCTGGGCTTCGGCTGTCTTCGGCCGGACTAGTGACGTACGTCGAGCAATAAACGAACGAACGAAAAGTCTTCACACTTTCTGCACGCGAGGGAAGAGCGGCGGCGAGAGTCGGGGTGCGGCGCCGCTAGAGAGTGAGAGCGAGGCGTCGTTTGAACGCGTCCGGGTTTTTCGCTGGAGCGAAAAACGACGTTAGCGGGCCACCGGCGAAGCGCAACGCCGGCAGAGAGAGAGAGAGAGAGAGAGAGAGAGAGAGAGAGAGAGAGAGAGAGAGAGAGAGAGAGAGAGAGAGAGAGAGAGAGAGAGAGAGAGAGATGTTCATTCTAGAAGATTCCCGGACAATCGACGATTCGTGCAAGAGCGGCAGCAGCACCGGCAGCTGCAGCAGCAGTCGTTCGCGTCGTCTCAGAATTAGAGTTTGGCACTTCTCTCTGCTGTCTTTGCCTAAACGCTGCGGCCAGTTTTCACTGTGCTGCGCACTATAGCGAAAAGCAGCGCCCGACTTGGTGCTCGTGACGTTGGCGGGGGGAGGGAGGACTCCAAGGGCTCGTCGGCCGAATCTTTGCGGCCGTTCTCACCTGTCGTCATGTTTGCCAGGCTGTCTATCAGAGCGGACGGTGCTCCCACTCAAGCGCAGTGTACAGCGCTGCCGCTGCTCAGTAGAAATCTAGACTTTAATCGTTTTTTTTATGCAGATGCAGCGCAGCTTTGCCCACGCGGTTCGGTTCCTTCCTGCCTTTCAGCACGTCGAACTCTCATAAATCGCTTGCAGCGTGCGTTAGTGAAATCGGCTTTTGGACGGCAGCTAACTTTCACGGATAGAACTACGATGAAACCAAATTGCTACTTACGGTTAAACCCAGTATTACTAAGAAATTGGAGAATCTTACTCTCAAAATGAGCTCGGCGAGCGAATCTCCTACAGCATTTGCACGACAGCTGGCTGTCCCGTTCCAAAGTGACATTTCATTGGATGACCTTTCATCGGCTCCTAGGTCAAGTGCGCCTACTCTTAGCTACGCACCACCGCACAAGTTCGGGCCCGCTTAGATAAGGAGACCGCAGCAAAGGCAGTCCATGCATCCGTGACATGTCACGTCTAGACTGCGGTGACTCACCAAGTGCGGGTTCACCTGCCAGTACAATGTGACTCATACAACGGGATGCAAACTCGGCAGCTAGCCCTGTCTGTCGTGAATGTTACAACTACCACATCGTGCCACTTTTCACCTTCGACCTGCGCTGGCACGCTTGCTACTCATCAAGCAGACTAATGACTTCAAGGTTCTATCACCCACGTTCAGCTCCCTTCATTCTCTCGCTCCGGCCGTATTTAATTAAACTAATTCCTAATCAGGCTCCGAACCATCTGCTCTTTTGACTGAAGGAAATCGCTTAGCCGCTGTGCCCCTAACCAAACTCAAATACTTTGGAGAGAACATGCCTTCAGTTCGTGTGCTCCCAATACCTGAAACTCATTACCGACTGACATCGCGACATACCCTAAATTGACATTTAAAAGTATGTCAAAACCCCCTCTACTCCTCACAGCATTGGCTACCTCCGCATGAACTGTTCTCGTTGTGCTTGTACGTGCTAAAATGGTGCATTTTATCGCTTAACATCTCATCTCAATTTCTTGCAGCGCCTTAACATCTGCCGCCAATAGTGACCGTACCTCCGAGTTCATCTCCCAGTAAAAGGGGAAAACTAAACCTCTAAACCCTACAATCACTGCTCTCCTACTGAGATGTATCGATTTGCTGCTGTCCTGCATAAATAACACAATAAATATGCGCTTAAACCGAGATCTTGTCGCTGCATCTTTCAAAGCAGCTGTTGTTTGGCTTTTCATTTTAGTAGGCTTTTTATTATAGCTTTAGGTCTTTAGGCCTTTTATTTTAGCAGCCTTTCATTAAGAAGGCAACACTAGAGCGCGAGACGGACTTGAACGACTTCCGCCTTTCCTATAAAAAAACACTGAAAGGAATAGTGGGCTGAACTCTCATACTAACACTTCAAACCTAGCAAGTTCGTGAAAGGTTTTAGAGCTAATCACTCGACAGAGCCAGCATTGCTTCGTATTTGTAACGACCTTCTGGATACAGACTCGTTTGTTGGCAGAGTGCCTTTTTCTTGCTCAGTCTTTCCTGCAGCGACAAGCAGACGGACTGTTTATCAACAAGTCCTGCATGAGCTCTTTCTCGTCTCGCCCCCAGCGGAGAATCCCAGCCACTAGATGTCGCAGCGCCAGTTTAGGTCCTATCTGAAACAGATGCTTTAGACTATCGATGTCAACAGGCAACAATCGTCCGAGGTGCCTCTAAAGTACGGGGTACCTCAAGGATATTGGCGTGGTCCACTTTTCTTTTCACAATTTGCACTCTTCCATTTGCCGACGTAATACCAAACACAATCGATGCTTCCATTTTTATGCAGATGACACGCACAGATGCACGTGTGTGCTTTGATATCTACCTGCAAGGCAATGTCTCTCAACTCTCTTGCAGCATGCATGTATTGCTAATATTCACCCTTGGATGGCAGCATACTTTCTCAAACTGAATCACGATAAAACGAACTTACAAGTTATGGGCAAACCTAGTGTAACTCAAACATTTTTAAGCCCATCCCTCAAAAAATTGGCTCAAAAACAATAAAATACCAGCTGATTTAACAGCCTCTTTTGTATAGCGACATAAGAGCCTTTACGGCTATCGCTACCGCTTGCAGCGGCGATAAAGGATCGCCCACCGCACGATTCTAACCCACGACGTCGGGATCGAGGTCGTGAAAAGCAACCGCCTCACCTAGTGTGCCATCGCGGCTCACCAAGCATATCTCCGATAGCATCAGCACGAATTCTGGGCGTCCTGTTCCCATGGGACCTCTCATTAGACGAACACCTCAGGTCCGCTGTCAAGTCTGCCTATTTTCACCTATTGAAGCATTGAGAAAATGTGTGTCTGCTTAGACCAAGAAACCACGTCCAAGTGGGACCGTGTTCTTGTGACATCCCGTCAGATTTCTGCAATTCACACTGCAGATCTTCCTGCTGATGTAATAAGGCGCTTACAGTTAGGGCAAAAATTTGCTGCTAAGCTTGTCTGTCGTGAACACGGTAATTGCCACAACGCACCACTTATTATCGGCATGTATGAAGCAGTGAATCAACTTAAAGTCATGCACTTTTAGATTCCTTAATTCTCTTGCTCCAGCCTATTTATCAGTACTACTCCCCAATCAGGGCAGGCAACGCAGCAGCCACTCTTATCACTCTAAATGGTTTCTGGGCTTCGAACCAACCTCAAACCTTTTGGAGACCGTGCCTTTAGCTAGGATGCTCCCAATGCCTGGAACTCACTTCCGACAGACGTCATGACATCCCCCTGACTTGAGAACATATTGAAAGATACTAAAACGCACATGTTCTTCGCAGCATTTGAATGACCCCTTATGAGTTGTAATTTGCATGCTTATGAGTGCTAAAAGTGTGCATGTCATTGCTAAACCATCGGCGTGCTTTCTTTACAGCATATGCAAAGTGCCTAAAAGGAGATTTAGTTCTCCGATGGCGCTATGCAAGTGTCCTATTATGATTATTCTTATTCGCCAATCGCTTCCTATCCAACTTGAGCAAAGTGCTTAGGAAGATATCTACTGCTCCGAGGGTGCTATGAAATGCGTAACTAGTGCTTTGTTGTTAACCGGATGCTCGGCATCGTCGGCTTGTGAGCAATGTATAGGACAAGAGCGAAGCCCAGCGAGATGGCTAAATACAGTATGAGCCCTCAAAATACCAGCAAAGGAGCGATGCGAAGCTAAGAGCCATACTTTTTTTTCAGGTTGGCCGTGTTCAATCACGCGCAAGAATTGATGATAAAAAATCTGTTTACTTCACTCGCCTCTGGTCCGCTAGCTCAATGCACGGCCGGAGGAGACCGCACAGACCGGGCAATCAGCTGGTTGGACTGAACCGCTGCATCATTTTCAGCAGGCCTGTCGCCGCTTCATAGCCGGCACTGATCCGTATCTAACGGCGGCAAGACTGCTTACCATAAGCCGCCGTAGAGGGCCGCTGAGCGGCTGATTAATGTTTGAGTCTGCTCGAGCGTCAGCATCGGATGCGAGGCCTTGACCTGTGTGAACCAGTAGCCGGCGTTGCAGCGCAGCTCGGAGCTCCACGGGACTACGGGGAGCGCCAAAGAGGAACGCTAGGGTTCGCGGAGGGTTCGCGGAGTGCCAACGGTTTGAAATACTATAGTTTATAAAAATAATATAATTCATTTTTATAGCACCCCAAGAGAACTTATCATCTACCCAGGCTCTTTGAATATGCCGCAGGGCTCGAGCCCACGACCTTGGTCGATAAAGGCGAGATTGTAGCTCTGGACCCAACGGAGGGGGGGGGGGCAGGGATCGAGTATTGGGCCTAAAGGCTTAGTAGTCTTCTTCGAGCCGAGATGAACTTCGACACGAGGTCGGTGTTGCCAGGCTTGAAGGTAGGCATTTCGGTGCTGCTAGAAATTGAGTGATGGTTAGCGATAGAATTCGCACTGTTAGCACGCACAAGCACATAAAGAAATATTCCCACGGGCGGAGCAAACGCTGTGAGGAGCAGATGGTTTTCTTGACATCTTTTTAAATGTCAAGTCAGAGGATTTCGTGACGTCAGTCGGCAATGAGCTCCAGGCATGGGGAGCATATGAACTGAAGGCATGGTCTCTTCAACGTATTTGAGGTTGGTCACACAGCAGTCATTCGTGGTTGGCACAGCAGCTAAGCTAATTCAATCGAAAAGCTGATGATGCAAAGCTTGACTAGGCAGCATTGTTTGACAATCGCCCCTTCATCTTTAGCACCCCTGGTCTTAATCCTAAGGACAAGATAATATGCTATAGGGACTAGCCGTGAGCGCGGCGTGTCTCAGCAGGAGGGGGCGATAACTTTGTAAAAGCGTCGCTGAGTTCACGTTGCCTGTCCGCGGAGAAATTGCAGGGTCCAAAATAGGACAAACGCGTTTGAGAGATGTATATAGAGAGATATATAGATAAATAGATAGATAGATAGATAGAAGGTAGGTAGGTAGGTAGGTAGGTAGGTAGGTAGGTAGGTAGGCAGGCAGGCAGGTAGGTAGGTAGGTAGGTAGGTAGGTAGGTAGGTAGGTAGGTAGGCAGGTAGGCAGGTAGGTAGGTAGGTAGGTAGGTAGGTAGGCAGGTAGGTAGGTATGTATGTAGGTAGGTAGGTAGGTAGGTAGGTATGTAGGTAGAGAGACTAAGCGACGAGAGAGACCAAGCGACGAGAGAGAGAGAGACAAACGGAGGATGAGAGAGAGGGCAATTCAGAGAGGTGAAGGAAGAAGAGGATGAAGCGGAGGCAGTTTCTATTGTTTGCGAACAAAGGCACAGCGGAAACTTAGCCGACCAGCAGTCAGCAGCTTTACGTGAACGAGTTCTGGGTAGTCAAGCAGCAGGGAGCGCCACCGAACAACCGTCTAGCCACCGGCAGAAGGCGGGCTGAGAGAACCGCGATCTACATCCGTGCATTCAAGCAGAACAATGCCCGGCTCTCAGAAAGCGAACCTTCCCTGCTTCACGGTTCCTCGGCTTCTCCTCAAAGCCGCAGTCGATAGACTGTCGCAGACCGACAGTCGGGGCTGCTGACCACAATAATTTACCCGGCTTTCCCGGCCTGGGCAGATGGCTCGCCCGATCGGCCTGTGAATAGAAGAGTATTGAATCCATGGCAGGCTCACGAAAAGCGATCGTGTCCGTGTCGAAAGAATTGCTGACATGGTCACAGCACGCATGTGCATACAAATCGGTCCGGTGAAAACAAATTTTAAGGATGCTGATCTCTGTTGACTGGGAGTGTCGATCCTTCGTAGACCGCCACCTCTTGCAAGACTGTCAAATCAAACTGTTTAAAATTTCGCTGTGAGTTACAATACAGCTCTCACTGAAGGGTTTGCATGCTTTCTGGCCATGGTAAGGCGGCTGCTTATCACGAAGCCACTGTAGAGGGTAGTTACGGCAGATACACGGGGAACCGCTGCGGCAGCAAGCTGAGGAAGTTTGTGTATGAGAATTTAGCTATTCTCGAGGTTAGGTTCGAATCCTGTGGTGGGTGATCTTTTATTGCCACTGCAAGCGATGGCCATAGCGGTAAAGGCTCTTCCGTTGCTATACAAAAGAGGCTGTTAAATCAGCTAGTAGCATCGGAGCGAACAGCTGTGAGCCTAGCTCTGCATGTGTCTGCATGGCAATGCTAAGCTACAAGCGTCTCCCGAGAAGCTTGACATGGTTCTGGCTTTAGCCTGAATCCAGCGGATTCGTCATTAAGACGACTGTTCCAGTCGTAGGTTTGTCGGCCGCTGTGTTAAGCGACCGATTCTGAAGACACACAATCTCTCCCCATCATCTCCGATCCTCCTTAGCACCGCGTCAGAATGGCCGCACTGCGCACAGGCAGGTTTTGAGGCTTAATTGTCACTCGGTACTTCTTTTGAATTCCCGCTACACCCATCTAAGATAGTGGTCCTGGCAGCACTCGGCTAGCCACCGTTAGTCGTGGCTTGTCGTTGATTCGTCGTTGTCGGCCAAAGGCTTCTCTCTCTCTCTCTCTCGAAGCGAGCTGTACAGCCCCTGGATGGAGATCCCTTTTCTCTGGGCGGCGTCGAGCAGCAAGTTCTATTGTCGTATCGCAGTCAACGAGCCGAACGACGGAGCTGCAGGGTCAGCAGCTCAGTGAACAGCTAAAGCTGTCCTCCCCTGGGAGAAAGCTCGAGAAAATCCTTCCCTACGCCCAAGATTTTGAAGCACAGCAGGCGGGCAGCACGCGTACAGCGAATCACGACGCTTAAGATTTAATCTCTTGGAGCGCTATAAAGCGCACTGTCGTAACTATCACTGTCATGGGCAACGCATGCGACACTCCGTTGGCTTGCAGCCCGCCCAAAGAGCAAGCCAAAAGGGCAACAGCGGAGCCGAGCAACGAGATGCCTAAATATGAGTCCTCTAAATGTCAGCAAAGGATGCAAAGTTGGGAGAAATTCGCTTCTTTTGGCGTTGACCGTATCGTCGTCGCCAAATTAATACGAGCGTGCTGGCAGGGCTCAACAGTGACAGGGCGGACATGATCCGAGCGGACAGCAAGCTGCGGGCTCGCTGTTAGCAAACTCACCTACGGGCACGAATCATTCCCCGCCCCCCCCCCCCGGCGCCCTTGACCAAGGAGGGCGGGCGGGCGGGCGGGCGGGGGGGGGGCGGCGGTCGATCGAGCTTGATCGGCAGTACAACGTGGGTCGGGGGCGGGGTAGGGCGGGTGATAATTTCGTGCCAACTCATGGACGGGTCGCCCAACCTTTCTCGTCCAACAAAACCGACGGTGGATAGGATAGAAGCGGCTGACTTCGCTCAGTGGCCTATTGGCTTAAGCTCAAGCGAGCAGGCGAGCGGCACACAGCCGTTAAATCACCACCCCTCCTTAAGCTGTGGACTGTGCGACCCATGACGTTACGTTTTTACGATGCACATAGCGTTTCCTATCCAACGTGATGTCAATCGCTGAGACTAATTGCCCAAACCGAGTTCTTGCCGAGTGTTCCAGTGTTCTTGCTGAGCTACGCAGGAATCCGCTGGGGGGGCGAGATTTGTATAAGTTGTACTTCCGCACGCGATAATAATACCAACTTCTGAGTTACACTAGGTTGTATACAGAGAGGATAGACCGAAGTATTCTTTAAAACAGCCAGCGCATATCATTTTATGCTATTCAAATGCGTCTCCTTGACATTTACGTGGCTGTTGTAGTTACAGTATTAATAATGATAATTTATTATTGTATAATTAACAATACAACTCAGTATACCGCTCTTAAGAACTAAATCTCTTTCTATGCACTTTGCTTATGCTGGAAGGAAGCATAATAATACTAAAACTAATAATGCGCTTGTATAGCGCCATCAGAGAACTTAAACTCTTTCTAGATACTTTACATATGCTATAACGGAAGTACAATCCATTGATTAGTTATAGTATGCACAACGTCAACAAATATAACATATTGACAACATTGATCTAAGGAAACGGCCTGTCAGTGGGTACTCAGCGCCACCTGCTCCTGCACAGAAAATAGCCGTATCGTGCAAGTTCCGGACTAAACAGATAGAGAAGCTCAAGATTTTGAAGAAGCCAAGTGTGAGACAAGGATAGCTTGCAACTGTCCATCAGGCTTACAGGCTGTGAATAAATTGCTCTGCAGCTCTGCGAACGAGAGAACGTCTGTGCTGTGTAACTGTTGGCTCGCTAGCGCTTGGATTAAATGGAATTTGGTTACTGCCGCGAAGGATTAATTGCAGGCAAATGGAGGTGCTCGGCACTCTTACGGTTTGAAGTTAGGCATCCGAACCATGCCAACACTTTTACTGGCCTCTTAAATGCCCATAATTTGGTAGCAATCTGCCTTCTTTCTTAACATCAACGACTTGTTAGCTTGTCATTCTTGAGCGTGCGGCTCGTGGAAAGTGCACCCCAGTCGGCCATTATGACCTCGACCTCGGGCTGCTAGAAGCGAGCTTGCTAAAGCCACATGTAAAGCAAAATAATAGGTAGGTAGGTAGAGAGAGAGAGAGAGAGAGAGAGAGAGAGAGAGAGAGAGAGAGAGAGAGAGAGAGAGAGAGAGAGAGAGAGAGAGAGAGAGAGAGAGAGAGAGAGAGAGAGAGAGCCTGGCATGTGATTTCGTCCAATTGTAACACTGTGGAATCGCACTTCGTTCGAACCATATTCCGCTACTCTAGGACTGTTGGACGCTTGATTTAGCTCGACGGTCCGAGCTGAAGTCCCAGGCATTGCAACACTGGCTCGCCACTCGCGACGATGGCGTGCAGCAGCTGCACCTGCATTTGGTTCGATTTTGTCGCGATTTTTCTTCTTTTTCTTAGAAAGGGCTGATGGCTGTGCAGATGGCTAAGGCCTGGTCTTTCAGTGAGCTCGCAGATTACCTGTTCAGCGTGTCACCCAGCCCTAAAATGCACGTGACCATGACAGCGGTTCTATCATCCAGACTTTGGGCAGGCGCCACGGTGCTAAGTAGCCTGTCGGTAAGCTCTGTCTGTGTGGATGCGACGAGACTCGGCTGATGTCGCGGCCCAGCAGATCCTAAGCTGCACCCCTGTCAGTGTACTGCAAGATTATCAAAAAGCCAGCTTTTCCCTTATGCGAAATGCTGGCAGCAGGGAAAGGCAGAGCACGTGCACAAACATCACAGGCCTGTTCACCCATTGGAGGATAGAAGCCTGTGTGGGGAGCGCCCGGCGGTGCGACAAAGAGAGAAATTGAGAGAAAGAGAGAGAGGGAGAGAGAGAGAGAGAGAGAGAGAGAGAGAGAGAGAGAGAGAGAGACGAGAGAGAGAGAGAGAGAGAGAGAGAGAGAGAGAGACGAGAGAGAGAGACGAGAGAGAGAGAGAGAGAGAGAGAGAGAGAGAGAGAGAGAGAGAGAGAGAGAGAGAGAGAGAGAGAGAGAGAGAGATCGCATGTCCCACATGCAAGCTGTAAGGCGGCGGCTTTGTTTAGCGAAGACGGTCGAGCAGAATTATACAATTGTGAGTAGTCGCAGGCGTCTGCTGAGTGGATTAATTGAGGAGCAGAGAGGGGGCAGCGTCGGCGTAGGCCAGCAGATTGGCACAGAAAGTGGTGAGTGCCCGACGATGGGGTCACCTGATCAGCTCAGCGATTCGTCGGCCTTAAGTGTCAACTGCACGAAGAGGGCTCGGCAGCCTCCCACAACAGTCGACGTTCCCGGAATCGGCGCGTCAGTTGGTGCAATTCGCCGGGATGTCGGGCTCAGGCGCCGACAAGCTTATGAAGCTTCACTGGCCTTGTCACCTACTTGCACTACAACGGTTTCTCTTTAACTAGCTGCTCAGTTATCGTGCTGCTCACCAAGCCTCTTATCAATATTGCCCGTTCTGTATGTTCCGGCGTTACCCTTGAACGCTTCGGCCATCGGCTGTTGCAAATTAGGTCCGTTTGTACGTCTCTGAATCATTAGGCTAATGTTCAGGGCGAAAGGTCAGTGCGTTTCAGCAACATATTTTGTTAAGCCTTTCCCGTTGTTTGGGCACCGACTCTTTGCTCTTTGATCATTGATCTCTATCTTTGCTGCGGTGGAGTGCATCTGCTTGCCTCACCTCTGCCTCAGCAAAACCGAGGACCAGCTGCCATCCAAAGGTTACGATCGCTGAATAACCAAACAGGGGTGCAGCAGCCAGGAAAGACACGAATCTTGAGCCTAGCGGTTGTTTTTTGCAAACCCCGACAATGCTTGCAGACAATACACAGCGATGACTCACAGATGAGCATCCAATGGCATCCGGTGGCATCCCTACGAACGCTAAGGCACGTCCGCTGTCACCTACGCAATTCCTAAGGCCGAGGAACGTGACGTGAAGTAAATACAGATGAGTAAGCACTGGAGAGAGCTAGAGCAAACAAGAATGATTGTGAGTGCATTTGTGCCACTGAATGTGGTTGCATATATATATATATATATATATATATATATATATATATATATATATATACATATATATATATATATATATTTATGAACATATACATTTTTATACAATATAAATAAAAAAATAAATATATATATATATATATGTGTGTATGTGTGTGTGTGTGTGTGCGATATATACATTATATAGTACATACACATCGATTTAATACATTTGATGTAGTGCCCTCAGAGAACTCGAGAACTCAATATCTTTCTGGGAAGTTACATTTGTTGAAAAGGAAGCACCATAGAATGGTTAGAAGTAGCATGCTCAATAAACAACAAGAATAACATAGCTAGGGCTGACGTGCACATGGTCAACATGCGAGTATGGTTAGTGGCAACATGCAAAGTGTCAGCATGCATAAGCACATAAAGGTCAAATCACAGGGACTCACTAATGCTGGGGTAAATAGATGCGTTTTTAGTTTCTATATGTATGCATGTAAATAGATCCACATAGAAAGAGGGAGGGAAAGTGAGAAAATGAGAGTGATCGTAAGAAAAAGAGAAAAGGAGAGAGAAATAAACAAGAATTAGGATAGATAGTACAGACGGATGGGTAGATAGAAAGAGTAGAAAGAAAGAGATATAGGCGGAGAGAGGCAGAAAGAGGCAGGCAGGCAGAGAGAAAGAGAGAGAGAGAGAGAGAGAGAGAGAGAGAGAGAGAGAGAGAGAGAGAGAGGGCATGATAATCGAATGCTTTTACATGCTCACCGAACAGGAGGCTAGCATGGTTTTGGCTAGCTGCTGGTTTAGGCTAGCCTCAGTCCATCTGGAAGGCACTCTCTTTGCAACTAATCAAAGGTTACCGTTGCCCTGTGGTACTTAGGGTCATATCATTCTCGTCAATAGGCAATGACGGTCAAGCCCTCATTTTTACACTTGCAGGCTCGTTGAATGATTGCATTGTACGGAGCCACGTTCGTGGCTCGCCGCTGTCACTGGCAGAGGTAGCAGGCGCATGGCAGCGGTACCTCAATGCAGCATCAGCCAGCACCACTTCCTAATGGCTGAGGGCTGGGCCATCGGGATTTCACTTCAAGAACGGCCCCGAGGAGCGATACGTATTCGTGCAATGAGTTAAATCATTCTTCATTCTATTTGTTCAGCACGGTTCGTAGCTTTCGTATTTTTCTCAGGGCATTGAACTTACAAGGGAGAGTGTCCAGTGTTAGATGGTGCTCGAAGGTTTTTGTTGCTGCAGAAACCTGTTGCCAGGCAGCTGGCATCTTCTTGTTTTTCATGTCCACAGAAGCTTACCTAATAACAGTAATAGTGGTCAAGCATTCGTAAAGCATCTTGAAAGAACTAAATTCCTTTGTAGGCACATGAGCATATATTGGAAAGAAAGCAATTGATTAGTTGTAACGCATCGGCACATAAAGGACAGTTGGCACTGGTTGGAGCAAACGCTGAGTCTAGCAAGTGTCTTTTACCTTATCTTTGAATCTCGTCAAGCCCAGGGGATGTCGCCATTTCAGCTGGAAGTGAGTTCAAGGGTTTCGGAGCATAGTAATTAAATGCGAGACGTTGGTAGTACAGAATTTCAGGTCAGGTTAGAGGCACGGCTAAGCGATCAGCGCCGCAGGATCAGAACAGTCCGACACGGTCGCATTTCGGACCGCTTGCGGGAGCTCTTGGTGTTCTCGATAATCAGGCTTGAGCAAGCAAACTAAGGGAGTCTAAAGTTAGCGACATCAACTTGTGGAGGTCGTTATGCTGCTTGATGGCGAGCTAGTGCCTGTGCAGGTCGGTGACGTGGTTTAGTGTGTTTGTTACGATGCTCACCAAAGCCAAGCCTAGATGTTGGGCTTCGCACACGGTTTAAGCGTCTTTTTGCACGGGCAGACAGACCTTTAAGTGGCCAGCTATATAAGTCTAGGCGAGATGTCACCAATTCACGAACCATCTGGCTGTGGTATCCTCACCTGATCCAGCGAGTATTTACGCAGTGTTACATAGGCCGACTTAGTTGATTTTATCTTCATTCAACTTAAGAAAGTTCGCTGCAATCCAAGTGCAATTTTCAGAAACACAATCTGCAAGGGAGCTCTGAGAGTTTGAAGAGACGGAGGTGTGGATGCGCAGGTTGCACGTTGCACGTCTTGTGCTGATAAGAAAATGAAAGCCTAATCTGTGCTTGGCGATTTGCTTGGAGAGAGAGAGAGAGTGCTTGGAGGGATAGAGAGGGGCAGGGAGATTAAACATTGATTTGCGAGAAAAATAAGATCAAGAACGGATCCTCAGGTTACCCTATACTTAAGCAGCGAGTCCGGCTGGCCGTTGACGTCCACGCTGTGAATCATCCCACTGAGAGATCAGGACGTCGACGGAATTACAGAGTCGTGCTAGTACTACTCTGGTGAGATGACAGGTGCTCAAGGAGGACTCTTGGGGATTAATGGTAGAAAAATCTGCCGAGAGATCTAGCAGAACTAGCCCAGAGAGACTCTACCTAAGTCAGCATTCACGATAAGGTCACTGTAAACTTGCAAAAGTGGTGGCTCGGTAAAGTAGTCGGCTCTAAAATCTGACACGAAATCACTTTATAAGTTTGACATTTCGTCGTAGGAGTTTACCTGAACGGCTACCACTCGTTCCAGTATCTTCGATAGGAACGGGAAGGGAATGATTATAATAATGATGGAATGGTTTTGTCGAGCACCTTATGAGAACTCAATCTCTACCCAGGCGCTTGACCACTAGCTGCGGGAGATGTAATAAGTACGGGTTAACGATGACGTCCAGGGTGTCGTACTTGGACCTTATCTTGGAAAATCAAGAAAGTGTTACGCCTCGGTCAGCATGCAAAAGCGCACGATAAGACACTAGGAGTACTTATTAGTAAGACCCTTGGTTCGTAACGTAGACTGTCGCGAAAGCGCGAAGCGACCTTCGCGGCTTCGAGACTGTGGCAGTTAAAGTCGAATGGATGCTTGGAAAATAGGGGGCCGGCGAAGCTCTGGCAGAGGTACTTAGATGAGGCACCCGGGCACGAGGCACGAGGCACGAGAAGAGCCTTTGAGAGCCCCAGCTGCACGCGAATATGGGCACGTGCCGGGAGTCCTTTATAAAGGGAACTCCGGCGATCTATACGCGGAGTCGCAGAGGCGTTTACCGGTTTGGCTGCCGTACTGTTGTCAAAGCGTGCTTAGGTTTTGTCGCTCAGCTAAAAGGTGGCCGACTTGAGAGACCAATTCCTGCGGCCGCATCCATCGCCCAATGTAGAGGCGTAATGGGTTTTTCGGTGCCCTGCCAATACCGAGTTCCAGCAACAAAGCGTAGACTTCAGCAAGTAGTCCCTAATATTAGAGGTAGATCAAGCATAATTACTACATGTGAAGATATTTTCGTGAATAAAACTTTAAAGCGTCGACGCAAGAACATATCAATCACCAGTACTCCACTATGTTTGCACTAAAGCCTCCTAATGCGGGGCAATTTCTAATTCCAACGTACGTTTAGGTTTCCGTTTGAAGAGAAGTCCAGGTTTATCATACCCAGTTTTTAGAAAATCGGCATGCAGCCATGACAAAAGTAAACTCAGCACGAGGTAGGCACCCAGTCTATCAATCGCTGCTGCAGATTGTGAGGGCTGGAATGTGGATAAACGATGGTGCACAGAAAACCACTTAGGCTTTAGGCACGCGATAGAAAATCTTCAGGATAATGCACTCATAATATTCATATATTTGTGTGAAGTTCGTGCATTAACTTGGTTGCACCAACTTGGAATGGGCATGTGCAGATGGGCGTCGCCGGCGATAGTAGTGACAGCGATGCCCTTGGTCTGAATTATATCCTCCAAAGGCTCTGCATGACTGAGAGCAGCAGTGGAGAAAGAACCGATCCTCGAGGAAACTTCACAGGTTAGATATGTTGGATCAGATCTTATTGCCTCCAGACATAAGTTTCATAGCTGTTAGGCTTACACCGTTGTGCCCGAGCCCACTGGTAAGGGGCCTGCATTTCATGATCCACTTCGCAAGAGCTGAAATAAGAAATTCTTTACTGACCGCTTGAAGTATTTGAATGCCACATACTATTCTGCCGATATAGAAATGAGCCAGTCGCATCAGCCGGTCTATACGCTCACTTTAATTCATACAGTACAAGTCCTTTTAAAACGATTGCACAGCCAAAGGTGGAATGCGTATATGTAATGTTATAATATCTGTCTGTAACTCCACAAAGACTAAACGGGTGTTACACAGGAGTTCGGTATAGCCCACTCAAACTTTAAGTGGCTTTCGGTATGCATTTGGTAGCCAACCGAGTCCATCTCACGCAACAAAGAGAAATTGAGAAGAATAGCTGAATCTGGAGAGCAGTTGAAGTATTTAGTAGCATGGATGTTGCAGCACAGGAAGGCTGGAAAGGATGTACCGTAGTCGGCAGCAGAAAAAGTGGTTGTCGTTGGTTATAATTGTGTAACTAAGTTCCAAAGTCTAGGACCTGCAGAGCAAAAGCTTTTGTCGCTAACAGTCTTGAAACGGAGAAATGGAACAGCTAATTTATTGTCCATGGAGAACCCGCGGGCACGCTGAGGCTGAAACTGGTGCAACAGTTCAGCTAGTTATTAATAAAAAGCCATGCCGTGGCGGGCTTTGTGGTTCAGCGTTAAAACTTTGGTCGGTATCCGTTGGTCGACCGGCAGCCATCCAAGCTCTTTTTGCAAAGGAGACACTTGGTCAAACCTCTGAAACTTGAAAACTAGCCTTGCAGCCATATTCATCACCAGCTGCAGTGGCCTAGTGGCTTTTTGGTAGCCCAGCCAACATCGAATTACAATAATCTGGCCGAGGCAGAACTAAGGAGGCAGTACAATTCTTTGCAAGCCATCGCGGAAGACAGTTACTAATCTTAGACGCACAAGGTGATGGTCGCACAATAGCATCACCTATTAGAAGAGCAAAGTTTTCTGGTCCAGCCACACGATTGGGGTGTCCTATGAGTAGCAGTTCCGTTTTTATCGTCGTTTAGTTCGGGAGGGCATTTGGGTAGCACTATCTATAATTATGTAGGTACATAATCTCATAACTTTTCCCTCTAGTAGGGCTACTGAGCCACCATATTTTGGGGGAGGGAGGAGTCAAGTAAGCAAACTCTCAAGCAGGGGAACCTGTTTCTACTGTTTGGCTCCTAGTAGGATCAGGCGACAAATCAAAACCCGGGATGTGTCACATACACTCCTCGGCCAAAAATGGCTGACGCTCATAGGCTCTATTATTCTTTCGTGGCGTCCAGAGCGAGTCTTTGAACACCGGATGCATATGCAATGTAGCCGCAGCATACAACTCTTCTATAAAGAAGACGCCGCGCGTCTGTTTAAAAAATCCCCAACAAGCTTCTCACGGGGCACATTGCTTGGCACTTAACACCCACACATTCGTTAAGGCGAACATTACTTAGCGCTACGCAGTTTTCCGAAAAAGCTTTTTTATATGTGTATCTACCTTTTCTTTATATTCTTCTCATACTACTCTGCAATTAATGCAGTGGCGAACTCAACTTCTGCAGGTGACGGCTTGGCTGTGCTTTCGGGGTAAACCAGATTGCACACCAGCCTCCTGCATTAGAGGGGCTATGTGGGCTGGCCAAAGTGGGCTATCAAATCGCTAGTGTTAAACGTTTTAACTAGGAGAACAGTCGGCGTCGGTTAGGAGGAAAGTCGATAATGTCAACGCAGCTTTAGCAGCATTAGAAGAACCGCTGCCTTGAATGGAATAAAGCAGTCAATATGGAGGGATTGAAAGGAACTGCTTGAGTATGCAGCAGAAGCATATCGCGTATCGCTGCATAGGAAAAAGTTCCAGCCAGGTTCCACAGTGCCGTATATGATGTAAGTCTTTAAAACTGCATCTAGACAACGAAAACGCATAACGTGAATTTGGTTCACGCAATATGATTTAAATATGCCCAAAATCCTCATCACTGCTACCAACTCATCAATATCCTACTTCCAGGCTATTTACTTCTTCGATTGACCACCACACTCAGCCATGCTTTTCATTTTCTCTCGGTTTCATGAAATGGAGTGCTGGCCCCACCAGAGGCCGCTCAGGCATTGGAGTGTGCCATAAAAAATCTGACAGAAACCCATTTAGTCTTTGGGGTGTTACCGATGAAGATAAAATGCTATACAAATATGTTTGCCGAACACCATTGCCTTGCCATCTTGATTTGAGCTTGGCTGGAAACAAACAACATACCTGAAGCAATTTTGCATGTAATGAGAAGGCACAGACGGCAGCACGCTCGACCACGAAAAGACATAACAGTATTTCTACGAGCGGTTTTTCGAGTGAAGCATGCAAATAAGATCAGCCGAACCACATTGCACGATCGCTCGAGCAATCACGCTGAGTCCCAATATACTTAACGTCGCGAGGGACAATCACCGGATAAACATTTGAAGACAAGACGTCCTGCTTTGTTGTGGGCAATAATCCTCACAGTTAATATGAACTAATACAGTCTGTCTGGTGGGTCGGCTCGCGATCGTGCAGCTCAGCACGACGGAGAAAGAGAGGGGGCGTATACGTCTTACAATGTTGCTCAATCGGTACTAGCAGAGGGTTCCCAGGTCGCGATTCTTCATTCGGTAAGCTTGGCGACTGGCTGACGCACGGCCGGCACCAAGCGCGCCTGCTCTGCTGCTGGCAGACTAGTTTCCAGATCGACAGCAGGCATAAACGGCACTTCCCAAATTGCAGCAGCCGTTGGCCAAGTTTGGAAAAGGGCCATCAGCAATGTTGTCGCAGTAAGATATAGCAGACGGGTCGAGCAGGTTGCACTGATCCACGAGATGTGAGATGCCAGTGCCCGAGAGATTGTAGCACCCAGACAAGTTGATTCTTTGCAGACGAGGGATAGGTGCAAGACGCCTGCAAAAGAAGGTCAAGCTACCATTAGTAGCAAGCTGCACATTCCGGCTAACCGTTTGCCATAGCGTCGGATCATACGGCAAACTATTTGCTGTGCTCTCCCCACCCGGCCCACCAGTAGGCCATAGTTGCACTTCCTGCCTCGAAAATACAAGAGGTGATCCATGGAGGCCCACAGGAGTGTCCTGTGGAGATGTTCTCGAAGCCTTGTAGTCCTTACCTAGGTGGCCACCAGAGAGGAGCTAGCAGCACAGCTTCCAGAGGAAGGCTGAAAGGAGCAATCTCGCCAGACCATCGCCTCCATGGTCAGCTTCGGCAGGTGGATGGGGTGGTGGAGAGGGACAGAGAGAGAGGGAAGGAGGAGGAAGTGGAGGGCTAAAGCTCCCCCCAATCCCCCCGTCTTGCTACACATCCAAAGCCCGGAACTCCCTGCCAACTAACATCAGGACAATTCAAGACTTGATATTTGATTAAAAGCAAAACTTAAAACCCACCTTTTCTTTCAGCATATGTCTCACCGGCATGTAAATCGCACTTAAAGTGCTCATCTTAAGTAACTAATTTAATATCTTAATTGCTTGTACAAGTTTACAACTCTAATAAGTTGGTTTAGACAAAGATACATATAAGCTGGTTGATGCATTCGTGACATCCCGTCTCGACTTCGGCAACTCACTGCTTGCTGGTCTACCGGCCCGTGCAATCACGCATTAACAGTTCGTGCAAAACTCTGCAGCTAGCCTTGCCTGTCGTGAGCATTGCAGTTGCCAAGTCACACCACTTCTTGCCGACATGCAATGGCTCCCAATCAAGCAGTGCACCGACTTTATGGTTCTGTCACTTATTTCCCTTCATTCTATCTCCAGTCTGCCTATCAGAACTACTCCCCCAACAGACCAAGAATCATACAGCCTGCTGTTCTGACTCGAATCGTTTAGCTATACCTGGTAACAAAATCAAAACCTTTGAAGACCGTGCCTTTAGTTCGTATGCTCCCAAGCCTGGAACTCAGTCCTACTACACATCACGGCACCCCCTTACATTACGACATTTAAAAAGCTTAAAACGCACCTATTTATGACAGCATTTAGTGGGTCTTAGTAATTCGCCTTTCATGAGTACCTACGTGCTGACACTGTGATTGCTGCTTGCAGATGTTCACAGCAATAATTTGGTAATGCTTTCTATACAGCATCTGTAAAGTGCCCGGAAAAAGTACTCTGAGGGCACCATACAAATGAATAATTAGTAAATAAATAAATAAATAAAATTCATTCGTATAGCACCCCAAGAGAACTTAATCTCTATTCAGGCGCTTTACATATGCCTCGGGGCTCTAGCCCACGACCTCAGCCAGACCTTGGCCGGGGCGAGCGCCTTAACCGCTGGACCAATCCAGCCAGTATTATTATTATGCTTTCTTTCAGCATAAGCAAAGTGCTGGGAAAGAGATTAAGTTCTTAAGATTGTTATCCAATCCTTTATTATTATTATTACAATACAAAATTATCAACCTAGTGTAACTCAGGTTGGAGAACCTGAAAACTAAAAAGCGGCTCTGCCAGCATATCTCCCGTGCATCTGTACAAAATATTAAAAATATTGGTGTTATGCAACCAAGTTCTCTTTCTTTAAGCGACCACGGCAGCACCACAGCCCAATCCATCTAATGCAAATTTGGGCCTGCTTAAACAGGGATACCATATCAAAGCTGGTTTGGTCCAGTGGTTAATGTGCTTGCCCCCTCGTCCAAGTTTAAGGTGAATGTATTTGATGACCGAGGTAGTGGGCTCGAGCCCCGTAGCATATGTGAAGTGCCCAAATAGAGATTTAGTTCTCTTAGGGTGCTATACAAATGACTATATTTACTTTACATTTATTTAGTGACATTCTGTCTCAACTTCTGTAACTTTAAACTTCTAGGTCTTCCAGCTTGTGCAGTAAGACACAGTTGGTGCAAAACTCGGCCGAAAGGCATGCCTGCCATTAAAGTTGCAATTGCCACATTACAACACTTTTCACTGACCTGCACTAGCTTCCCATCAAGCAGAGTATCGACATCAATATTTTGTCCCTCACTTTAAGGTCTCTCTATTCTCTTGCTCCTGCCTATTAGAACTACATCCACATTAGGCTAGGCATCGGAACATTCCTTCTTCTGACTCAAGTCGTTAAGCTGAGCCTCTAACCAACCTCAAATCCTTTGGAGACCGTATGCTTAGTTTGCATGCTCCCAAAGACCGGAACTCACTCCCGACATCGTCACGACAATGGTCCAGGTCCCATCTCAGTGGGAGACTCCAGAATATTGATGTGAATGGACAAAGATCATCCGAGGTACCTCTGAAAAATAGGGTACCTCAGGGCTCCATGCTAGGTCCGGTTCTTTTCACGGTTTACACTCTCCCTCTTGCTGATATGATTGCCAAGCACAATCAAGGCTTTCACTTCTATGCGGATGACACTCAGTTGTACCTTTGCTTTGATCCCTCCCAGCCTTCGAGCACCTCGAATTCTCTCAACTCACTTGCTGCTAGTATTGATGACAACCGCACAAGGATTGCAGCAAATTTTCTAAAACTAAACGATGATGAAACTAACTTACTAGCTATGGGCAAACCCGATGTGATTCAGAAATTGGAAAGGCTAACGCTCTAAATCGGTTCTGCCAGCATATCTCGCGTTGAATCTGCACAAAACCTAAGTGTCATGTTCTAAAGTGACCTCGCGTTAAACGACCACGTCAGCTCCACAGTCAAGTCTGCCTAGTTTCAGCTACATAACGTTGCTAAAATTCGAGCTTGTTTAGATAAGGATACCACGTCTAAGTTGGTCTATGCATTTGCAACATCCCGTCTTGATTTCTGTAACTCAATGCGCGCTGGCCTACCGGCATGTGTAATCAGGCGATTACAGATGGTGCAACACTCTGCAGCTAGGCTTCTCTGTCATGAGCGTTGCAGTTGCCACATCACAGCACTTCTCGCCGACCTGCACTGGCTACCAGTCAAGCAACGGATCGACTTCACGGTCTTGTCGCTCACTTTTAGGTCACTTCATTCTTTGGCTCCAGCCTATCTCTCACATCTACTCCCCCACCAGGCCAATCATCGTACCACCCGCCTCTCGGAATCCAACAGTTTACCGATACCTCGTACAAACCTCAAATCCTTTGCAGACCGTGCATTTAGTTCGTATGCTCCCAAAGCCTGGAACTCCCTCCCGACTTGCGTCACAACATCCCCTGACTTGACCACATTTAAAAAGAGCTTAAAAACACCTATTTAGGACAGCATTTAGTGGGTCCCTGTGATTCGTCCTTCATGTGCTTATGCGTGCTGACACTGTGCATGCTGCCACTAACCACATTTGCATACTGACCCTGTGCATGCCACCCCTAACCATGTTATTCATGTTTATCAAGCATGATATTACTCACCATTAAATCGCGTTTCCCTTTGCGGCAAATGTAAAGTGCCTAGATAGAGATTGAGTTCTCTGAGGGCGATTTATCAAGTGCATTATTATTATTATTAAATCCCCTGACTTGAAGACATCTAGAAGTAGGCTATAATGCATCTGCTCCTCAGCTTTTGCAGGGTCTGTATGAATTTTATTCTGTGTATTCATGAGTGCTAAAACTGTGAGTGCCATCGTTAACCAATTGGGGTGCTTCCTTTACAGCATATGTAAAAGTGCCTAGAAAGAGATTTATATACAAACACATTGCTATTGTTAATGCTATTATTATTATTACACGAGTACTCTCCGTCGAACAAATTTTGATGCATATAGAGATTATGCCGAGGGAATGAGTCATGCGACCTATCATGGTCTGGGTGTGTAAACAGTAAAGCAAGCCCAATTTTATTACTTTCTTTACGTCGTTAGGCAGGATCAGTGCAGTCCCAAAAAAATCAAAAACATACATTTGTAAGAGCCAGAAACACGCAATCACTTAGGACATGTACTTTTTATGTCTGGCATGAATATACTGCCTAATAAATACACTAAAGACATTTGTATAAACAGTTCTTCATTAAACTGAACTGCTGCCAACAGGCAAAATTTGTTTGCCTACTAGGTTCCATGGTAAAGAGGGTCAGAATGATAGTAATAGTAATAACAATTTCGATATAATCGCCAAGCACAATCTCGGCTCTTGCTTTCATGCAGATGATACAAAGCTGTATCTGTGCTTTGATCCCTCCCTGCCGTCCAGCATGGCGAATTTTTGTTTACTTGCTTGGAGCTTGGATTGCTCACATTGCCACCGGAATGGCAGTGAACAATCTAAATTTTAATGACGACCAAGCCAATTTGCTATTAGTGGGCATACTTATCATTACTCAGAAATAGGAAAGCCTAACCTTCAAAATAGGGTTTGCTAGCAAATCGCTAGCACATCGCCAGCAGCATCTGCATGCAATCTATTGATCCTGTTCCAAGGCGACCTTTCACTAGATGATTAAACCAACTCTGTCGTCAAGTCTGTCTGCTTTAAACTAAGTACAATTACAACAAATTGGGCCTGCTTAGACAGTGATACCACATCCACGTCGGTCCATGCATTCATGACATCCCGTCTCGACTTCTGTCACTCACAGGTTGTCTTGCCTCTGCAGTAAGATGGTCATAGTTGGTGCAAAACTCTGCAGTCAGGCATGTCTATCGTGAAGATGCCGTGCTACATCCCTTCTCACCGACCTAAGCTAGCTTCCCATCGAGGTGTGTATCGACTTCCCAGGCTCTGTCACTTCCTTTGCGGTTCTTCCATTCTCCTGCTCCTGCCAACCTATGGGAAATATTTCCTCTAGAGGCTTCACACTATGACACCAGCTCTTCTCATTGCAGACAACTCACAACCAAGCCTCCAACCAACCTCTAATCAAACCATTTTTTTGTACATCGTACGTTCAGGTCACCTGATCAAAGCCTAGAACTCATTACCGACTGACGTCATATCATCTGATTTGATTACATTAAAAAAAAGCTAAAAACCACCTGCTTCTAAAAGTATTTGCTCTGCCCACATGAATTTTCCTTGTGTGGTTATGCATGCAGAAATTGTGCACGTTATCACGACCCAATTAACACGCTTCGTTTCTGGAATATATGAAGTGCCTAAACGGAGATCTAGTTCTCTAGGGGTGATGGACAAATTTCTCATTCTCAATCTATATATTCTCATGTGTTGTTATATATTTGCACAACACTCTAAAATAACCAAAATTCTTACCATACTCTTTACATCTGGCAGAACAAGAAACATCAACTAATTAGCGATACTGAAATGCACAATTTCAGCATGCTTAAACATATTCAGGACAATCCATACAAGCATAACAAATGCTACGAAAGCAGGTTGGATTTTAGCTTCTTTTAAATGTCAAGTCAGGGAATGTCTTGACGTCAAGCAATGGCAAGTTCCGGGCTTGGGAGGCCTAGGGTTGGCTTGAGGCACAACTAAATGACCACAGGAGCAGATGGCAAGATAGGGATCTTGAGGAGTACATATTTCGGGTACGTACACTGGGGTACGATAATGAAGGGGATAATACCAGTGAATAATAACAGGACCAAGAAGTCAACACACTGCTCGAGGTAAAGCCGGTGCTGGAGCACGTAGGAGAGTAGTTGCTTAATAAGGCCATTGCAACGCTGATGACCGATAAGACAATCTGCAGGGTTTTGTACCACGTGCAGTCGGTTGACCAAGTAGGCAGGAATGCTCTAAGGGAAACAACGAGTCAGAGAAGTCTTACGGATGAACTAAAGTGGAGGTTTTTTGTCAAGTACCCTTGTCAAAGCACGCCCAAGAGTTGTGCAATATCGAGTAGCTAAAAGAAGGCACACTTCACTGTCGAGCAAATGCTGTCATCTAGCAGCAGGTCATTTTGAAAGATTAACCAGACTCTGCGCAGAGCCCATGCGATATGTTGGCCGAACCAATTTTGACGGTTAGGCAGAGTCCAGTTTCAGAGTGACACTAGGCTGGCCCGTAACATTGCCCACAACGTGCATGTCTAGGCCTAATCGTCACTCAGTTTTAGAATGTTGGCTACCAGCCAAATGCAAATTTCGGCAGCACAAGCTGACAAGAGTTTGATGAAATTTGACGTGCAGAGAGAAGTCGTGGAATTATGAAAGCACAGGTACAACTGTGTGTCCTCTGTGTAGAAATGAATGCCTAGGGCGCGCATGGCAATTACATAGACGAGAGAGGGAGAGAAAGAGGAGAGAGAGAGAGAGAGAGAGAGAGAGAGAGAGAGAGAGAGAGAGAGAGAGAGAGAGAGAGAGAGAGAGAGAGAGAGAGAGAGCGACTACACACTGGGGGGAAAAGCAGACCTAAAATACAGATCCCTGAGGTATCATATCATTTAGAAGCTCACCAGCTGACAGCTGACATTAATGCTCTGAAATATCCTGCTAAGACAGGACCTAAACAATTGCTTCACAATCTCAATGATGCCCCCCTGAGACAACCATTGGTGCACAAGAAGGACTTAGTGATCAATGGTATCAAATGCTGCCGAAAGAGCTGCAATTACAGTCGGTGATTACTGCTACATATGTGCACGACTATTTAAAACATCAACTCTGCACGCGTGCACAGAACCTTAGCGGAGTCAGCGGAGGCACCATTGCATCTCCACTCATCTTTGCTAGACCCAGAATCGCCAGGATCAGTCAGGAAGAACAGCTAAAGATTCGCAGCAACTTGCTAGTCGAAAGCCTTACAGTCTTCCAACTAAGACAAGGCGCAAGAAAATAAAGAGAGGACGAGAAAATCCTCGAGCACTGCCCGGGAGCTCGCAGAGACATGGCTTGCTTCAGGGGTGACAAATCACCGTGGCGGCGGCAGCATCTAGTCACCTGACAGCCAAAGGACGACCAAACACGTTTGCTGCTCTCACAAAACCACCAAATGATGAAAAATGGCACATTCTACGGCAGAACGTATTTGGTAAAAACACAACAATGCTATTGCTGCACGGGTACGTTCCTTTTTCGTCGATGAAACAAGTGCACAACCTTGCCGTGCAGGTCATTTGCATCGAATGAGGTTATGTATTAGGCTCGACAAAAATGGGCTCGGTACCGAGGCTAAGCATACATATAGGTACGACTGCATGCAAACATCTGCTGAGCCGACGATTGAGGTGACGGTTCAGGCGAGCACTTACTGTCCTTTATCACCCGCTAGCACCTACCCCCTCATGCACCAACGCACGCAAGCACACATCCCCGTTTGTTCACGGCCCCGATACACTGCAACCGGCAGTACCTGATGCCAGCATCGGTGAGCTGGATGCATCCGGACAAGTCGAGGCACTCGAGGGCGGGCATTCCGATGAGGCCGCCCGCAGCCGGGCCCCTGGCGTTCTTGCCCTTCACCGTTGTTGGCACGGCAGCGGCGGCGAGCCGCGGCGGGCCGCGGCTCGACGCGGCCGCCATGCAGGGCAGCTGCAGAGCCTCGATGCCGCGAACCGCATTGTCTATGCCGGCCAGCATCGACAAGGCGTCGACGGAGGACGCGGCGCTACCGCAGCAGCCTCGCTGCTTGTAGCTAAGCAGCAACGGCCAACGGCTCTCCCAGAGCTGCTGCTGCTGCGGCGGCTGCTTGCCGGCTAGCAGCAGCAGCAGCGGGCAGGAGGGCGCCATGGGGCAGTAGCCGGCGGCGGCGCAGCCCGCTCGGTTGGCTGCGGCGGCGGCTGCCTCGGCGGCTCGCTCGCGGCAGCACGCGCTCGACTCCAGGAAGGCCGACAGCGCCACGTCCGTGATGCCGGAGCAGCCGGCCAAAGCCAGCGTCTTCAACGACTTCGACAGGCGACCCAGCGGCAGGCTGCAAGCACACGAGAGGAGAGCAAGTCAGCAAAGGCAAAGGGGAGGAGAGGTGCGAGGAGACGCTATAGGCGCGAGGGGCGCTGCACTCCCTCTTTCTCGAGGTCAACCCGAACGGCAAAGGGCAAGCAACGATGGCGGCATCGGCCGACGGATGAGGGCGGGGCGCCCGAGGCGATGGAGACGCGACGACACGGAAACCAGTCGCTCGCGCGAAGAGCTCGAGGCCCGACGGACGCGTCTACGGTGTCAGTCGTGCGTGCCGTCGAGGTGGGCCCCACTTCCGTGCCCGATCGGCAGTCGAGGCGGGGCAGCAGGAATGGGAGGACTCACTTTTTAAAAGCGCTGTCGTCGATCTGAGTGAGAGACAGGTCGAGCAGCTCCAGGTTTGGGCAGCAGCTGAGCATCTTGCGAAGCTACGAAACGAGCGGATCGCGCAGCTAGCGTGACAGAGCGTCGGGCGGCAGCGAGGCGGCGCGCCGCAGCACGAGCAAGGTCTGAGGCGGTGGCGGTGCACTCGACCCGCCCCTGGGCGAATGGGCAGCACGAGCGGTCGTTGGCCAAACCGACTGGCAGAGACTGTGTTCGAGCGAGTCATACAGCGACCAGCTCTTTATCCTTTGCAAACACTTCTCATCTATCTCTCTGTACGTCTGTGGTTGCATATGCACACTGCGGAAAAAACCTCGTTTCCTGAGACTTGCCCTAGCCACAATGTGATTCAATGCCAAAGAGAGGAGGCTCTCGGAGGCTCAGGAGAAAGTGCCGAAATATTCTCAAGGGTCGTTTGCCTGTTGGCTGCAAATGAGTCAAGCTGCCTAAGTCTGCATGCAGCAGCAGGATTCGGGAAAAAATATTTAAAAAAAGGTACGCACACTGAGGCGCAGAAGCAGAACCTTCCTCCTACCCAGTGATCAAAAGAGCAAACATTGCAATCCCTCACTTGGCCCAGCGCTCCAGCGGTGACGCCAGGCGCGGCACGTACCAGCGAGCTCGTCAGACCCTTGCTGCCTGCCAGCACGAGGTTCTTGACGCCCGCGCCGACTCTCGGGAACAGGTGGCGAGCCATCACCGTCAGTCCCCTACGCTCGCGCAACATCTGCAAAAGTCGCCAACGAAGTGCACAACACGTGTGCCGCCAGGTGGCTGCATCGGCCGCCAGGTAGCTGCACAGAGGGAGCCTGCATCGAGTCAGCGCCGAGGGAGTCAGCGCCGAGGGAGTCAGCGCCGAGGGAGTCAGCGCCGAGGGAGTCAGCGCCGAGGGAGTCAGCGCCGAGGGAGTCAGCGCCGCCGAAGAACGGCGGATTCGTGACCGATGACGCTAGCAGCGAGTGCTGCAGGATGCTCCCGAACGCGCTGCTGCGGCACCGCTGTCGCAGCACAAGCGGCTCTGCAACCCGGGCGGTGGGAGTGAAAGGGAAGCGAGGGGAGGCAACAATGTGGGGAGGCAACAATGTGGGGAGGCAACAATGTGGGGAGGCAACAATGTGGCGCGGCAACACGAAGCGACCTGCTGCCGCATCGAGTGCTGCTCCTCCTCGGCAGCACGCCCCGGGTAGCCGCCGTCCTCGTCCGTGCACAGCTCGTCCACGTCGGCGTCCTCGTCGCGGTAGCACTTATACTCCTCCGCGTCGTCCTCGTCGGCAGGCGACCTCTGCAGCGCCTCTTCTTCGGCCGCGTCGACGCCCAGTCTGCGAGCCTCAGCGACGCTGGCGCTCCAGTGCCCTGCCGAGACAAAAACGGCCGTGGTGTCGACCCTTTGCGCTCGAAGGCGCTTTCACCCACTCCGCTTGCCGACGGACGGCCGAGGCAGTTGCAGCTGCTGAGCGAAAGCGAGGCGCGCTAGGGCCACATGTGCGCCGCCAAAGGGCTACACGAATCGTCCGCAGCTTCGGTTTTAAAGGGCGGCAGCCGAGTACGGCCGCCGAGAACTCGGCAAACACGCGCTGCATCGCTTCGGGCAGCCATTCCAGATCGGCAACCCCAGGAAAGCAAAGGTGATTCAAGTTCAAGTTCAAGGAGCGCTGTCATTACTCGATTGAAAACGGCGCCGCCGAGGATGGCAGCGGTGGGGCGTGAGCGACCGAGCACCACCGGGGCAACACCCTGCGCTCACGAGGCAGCAGGCAGAGCAGAAATCCTGCAGGAGCAGCCGGCGCGACTCCGCGCCTCTCTTCTCGGTTACGCGCTCGGCTATGGGCCGGGTGAGCTCGCTCGCGCAAGCGGACGGACGAGGGAGGCTCTCGCGCAGGGGCGAAGCTAACAGCTGCTCACCCGTCAGCCACGCGGTCGGACACAAGGTCGTCCAGAGAGACGAGTCCATCGCCAGGTCGCTCCACAGGGTGCAGACGCTAGCGCAGGCGACGAGATCCTTGGGCGACAGCCACGAGAAGATGGCCACCATCACCTCGGACGGCAAGGCATGGACGTGGGTGGCCGACGACGGGTGGCACGACAGCGGCGCGTCGACCTTGACTTCGCCGCCGCTGACGTCGGGCTTCATGCGGTCGCGCTTCTCGAAGCCTTGCCGCATGCGGGCCAAGTGCTCCTCGATCACCTTCATTTTCAGCTCCTTCAGCTCCTCGTACGAGAAGTACTTCATCAGCAGCGGCTGGAAGATCTGCAACGCGACGAAAAGCGTGTCTCTGCGGCACTTCTCCCTGCCAAGCCATTACCGGCCATGCGGCGGTGGCGGCACGTGACTCGTTCCAAGACGAGTGGGGCGCACGGCCTCTCGACTGGATTCGCCCACACACGAGCACACACACACACACACACACACACACACACACACACCCCCACACATAAACACGCACATAAACACACACACACACACACACACACACACACACACACACACACACACACACACACACACACACACACACACACACACACACACACACACAAACACACACTGCATTCGATTCTGCCGAGACCTCTGTTTTTTCCCGGCGCCCTGCGCTTCTTTGGCTCCAGAGGACGGCACAACAACTAGTTTCTTTCTTTCTAGCAGCGGGTGGCGGTCCTCCCGGCACGGCCGCGCCGAGTGCTCTGGCACCAACACTAACTTGCGCCCAGGGCTAACTTATATGCAGTCGCAACAATCCAAACAGTACGGCAGCCCCTGCAGTGGCTGCATATTCGTTCGCGTGGTAACGAAGGCTTTCTACGATGCCAACGAACGAACGTTGCACAGTTTTACGCGAAATTATTTATTGACAGCTCAAAAGCAAACACATACTCGTCTGTATGCGTTCAGTGTGACGTTGCTTTACAACGATTCTTTATGACCTTCCTGTGTGGCCAGGCTTACAGGCCACAGGCTAGTGGAGTGTCTCTTCTGCCGTAGCCCACCCCGAGCTTAACTGAGAAGGTCGGCTACTTGTGCAGGCCGAAGAATCTGCCTCAGCCTAAGCCTGTCGATACTGCTCCATAGCCGTTCTACGGGGGGGGGGGGGGAAGGAGGAAAGGTACTTTACTCAAGTTATTGTTGATCGAGCAAGCTGGATTTTTAAGCTCAAAACTCTGCTTGGTGGGCGGTCGCTACATTTGGCAGCAAGATAACGACCCTATGCACATTGCCAGCTGCCTGTGAAGGACAGTGCACGAAGCAACTTGTAACTCCACCATCCTATCATCTCTGGCGCCTGTATGAGAGCAGGTTCCGCGAATCGCTGTGCCTTTGAGGCATTTCCTAGAGCACCATGCGTTGGCCACAGGCAGCCGCTCACGCAGCAGGTCGCGGCGGTTTGGCACAACTGCAGAGCTGCTTTTCATTTCGAGGCTGACGTTTTAGGTCTCTAGCAGCTCTCAGCTTGCTGAGGACGTTTCAAGCTCTGAGGATCCTCCGAGGTCAGAGGTCAGGTAACAGAAATTCAATCGGCAGCTCCCTTGCGCTTACATTATCTATCTAGCAGATTTAGGAGGGGATGGATAACTCAGCTCAAGAAGAGGGCAAACAAAATGAAAACGTTTAGCCGTAACGAAGGCTAAACAAATGCGAATTTAACATTGCGATGTCAACCAACTTAATCGCTAAATAATTACTTCTTCCCCCAACCAATACGATTAGGTCGACGACGAATTCCTTCTTTTACAAATCGACACCCTCAAAAATCAAGAAAGCTGTCCTTGCTGTTTGGGGCCATTTCGGCTAGTATTTTACAGTATGGGGCTGCTTCATTGAACAGAAAAAATGGGGCTCGCTTGTATTGCGCTCCAAGAGAACCAAATCTCTATCCACACGAAGTGCACCTGGCCTGCAAGAGTAGCAGCAACCATGACATGCACGGTAGCAAGCTTGCACCAGCTTGCTAACGCTCAAAAGAAGATACCCTGGTCCACCCGGTCCAGCAGGAGTTACCCCGCACTGGTTAGTAGCGTGCGCCCACCGAGTCATGCTGCACGCCTGCACACAGGAACAACAAAGACACGCAGGGCGACAGGTGAAGCAGGAAGCAGAGCGAATGCATCTTCAGATTAAGCAGAGATTTAATCACACAAATTGAAAATCACTGCAGGCAGTAGCTAAAGCCGAAAGCGGGCTTCAGACTTTCAGTGCCCCCACAAACTGGTGGTCCGACCGTCAAAAAGAAAAAAAAGAAAAGAAAAGAGACTTCCATTTAGCGCCAGGAGGAACGGTGACAGACGACTAGAAGCCGAGGAGCCGAGGAGCGTGCAGAGTGACAGCACGATGTGGAGGCACGCAGGTGCGTGCGAGTCGAGCGGCCCGAAAAAGCATAAGAGGAGGATCGCTGGCGTAATCTTTCGATGCTTGATGGGGAGCCAGTGAAGCTCGCTCACACAGAAGTGATGCGGCGACGTGGCAGCTACGCGCCCCGCACTCCCTCTGACGACTGACCAGCTGGAGAGCAGCTGACTTTTGCACCAGCTGGAGACAATTAAGGGCACAGCCATAACCAGAGGCTAAATTACAAGATCTTTAATGATTGGCAGCCGCAAGCCCACGCAGAACCTCAGAGGAAGAAGAGCGCGACAGGACACGATCTGGAGGACTAGCTTTCTTTTTAGCCTGGGAGGCAAATTTAGCAAAGCGCTTAAAAGAGGTGTGAAAGAGGTGAGAGAAGACGAGCGGACACAACTCCTAATTCTCATCCCCCGCCGAATCTCCAAACTTGAACCAGAGCATGTGCTCTTATGGGTAATTCTGTTTGGCCCAGCGGTTAAGGTGCTCGCTGCGACCGAGGTCAAGGTGAATTCAATGGCCGAGGTCGTAGGCTCGAGCGTGTGGCACATGTAAAGTGCCTGAATAGAGATCAAGTTCTCACAGGGCGCTATACAAAATAATTATATTTTTTTTAAAAATGCCGAACGGCATACAGTCTCAGGCAAGGCAAGCAACCCGAGAGGTAATGCCAACGTCCCACCGGAGCTCTCTCCGGCGAAGCAGCCGCTGCCTCGCGCGCACACTCACCTCCTCTTCCTCTTGCATGTGAGGGAGGAAGTGCCCGTTGAAGTCCGCCAGCGCCTCACGCAGACTGCGGCCATAGTGAAGACGCTCGAAAGAGGGCCCATGAACCACGTCGTCGAGGCCGCGCTCAAACAGCCGAATCATGTCCGACAGCTGACTATCCGAGTGGCAATTGCAGACCTGCCGACAGACCGACGGCTGAGCGCATGCTCGTACTGTGAGGCTGCGCCACCGCAGCAGCTGGACAGAGAGTTCCCAGGACCGCAGAGGCAGCAGGCACGCCAGCACTGCCCCCTCCCGCCGACGAGAGCGGATCAATAGAGTGGTGGGCGGCCGTAGGGGGGGCCCGACGCTTCAGCAGCAGCCACCACGACTGCACAGCGCATGTGCGCTGCTTTTGTCTTTTCGAAACCGAGCACGCACCGACCGGTATCACGTGACGGCCACGCGCCAGCCTGCCGGCTGTTTGCTCACGGCTTTAGATACACGTCTGCCGCCAGTCTTCGGTGGCGCTGCGACCGTCAACTGCGCTCAACAACGCCCCGTGGTCACATAGGGCGGCTGCTGGCACGGGCAGTGGTGCGGGTGGCACGGGTGTCGCCCCCTCCCGACGACCCTGTCGACGCCTGAGATGGCAACGCACCCAGGCATCGACAAAGCCGAGAGGGGGGCATCTCACAGAGAAGCAAAGCGCGAAACCGCGTAACAGCACGAGCAATTACCACCGTGTTCTTTATGCGCAGAGCCTTCAGCTTGGCCTTCAACCTCTTCATTATGTACTCATTCTCGATCCGCTCGTGCTCCTTGAACTGGCCGAAGGCGCTGCAAAGCTCGTGTAGCAACGACTCCATGTCGACCAAATTCTCGAAATTCGTGTTGTCAAGCTGCACGACAAGGGCGGAAATCGGCTGCACACGCCGACTGTGGGAGAGGGCGCGAAAACACGAATGATCATTGGAGGGGGTCACGACAAAGAGTCACGTGGGCTGCAGTCGAAAGCATGGAAGTGCCTCTGCCAGGTCAGCAGCACTTGCACAGTGAAGTGCATAGCGACGAGACAAGAGAGAGAGAGAGAGGGAGAGAGAGAGAGAGAGAGAGAGAGAGAGAGAGAGAGAGAGAGAGAGAGAGAGAGAGAGAGAGAGAGAGAGAGAGAGAGAGAGAGAGAGAGAGAGAGAGAGAGAAAGAGAGACAGAGAGAGAGAGAGAGAGAGAGAGAGAGAGAGAGAGAGAGAGACAGAGAGAGAGAGAACTTAACCAGGCATAGTAACACAGGTGGTTCAGATGGCCCTGCAGGCTCATGCTTCCCCCTACACAACATGTGTGTACACGCAAGCTTGTAATAATTATACTAATAATGGACTTGATAAAGCGCCCTCAGAGAACTTAATCTCTTTCTAGGTGCTTTACATTTCCTGCAAAGGGAAATGCAATTGAATGGTGAGTAATATCGTGCTAGATAAACAAACAACATGAATAACATGGTTAGGGGTGACATGCACAGGGTCAGCATGCAAATGTGGTTAGTGGCAGCATGCACAGTGTCAGCAGGCATAAGCACATGAACGACGAATCACAGGGACCTATTAAATGCTGTCCTAAATAGGTGTTTTCAAGTTCTTTTTAAATGTGGTCAAGTCAGGGGATGTTCTGATGCAAGTAGGGAGTGAATTTAAGGTTTTGGGAGCATACGAACTAAATGCACGGTCTCCAGAGGATTTGAGGTTTGTACGAGGTATTGGTAGACTGATGGATTCCGAGAAGCAGGTGGTACGATGCTTGGCCTGGTGGGGGAGTAGATCTGAGAGAAAGGCCGGAGCCAAAGAATGAAGTGACCTAAAAGTGAGCGACAAAACCTTGAAGTCAATCCGTTGCTTGACTGGTAGCCAGTGCAGGTCGGCAAAAAGTGGTGTAGCCACACACGTGTGGGAGCAAACACTCGCGCACACACGCACACGCACACACACACATGCACACACACGCACACACACACGCACACACATGCACACACACATGCACACACACACGTGCACACACACACACACACATGCACACACACATGCACACACACACACACACACACACACACACACACACACACACACACACACACACACACACACACACACACACACACACACACACACACGGGTACAGGCTCATGCACCCATGATGCATGCATGCCAGCACACACAAGCACACCAGTACCCAAAAACAGGTGCAGGCACGTGTTCACATGCTTGCACAAACCTAGGCCCCAAAAAAAGGGGCACGGGGTATGTCACTCTCTATGGTTATCTATGATATATACGTATACATAGTTCATTTTAACAGAGAGAACCTAATCTCTACTAAGGCTCTTCACATATGCCACACGGCTCGAGCCCACTGTCGTCAAAGGCAAGCACCTGACCCGGGCTCGACTACCATAGCTCGAGCATGATTCGCCCTTCGAGCCTCTATAGATTAAGCCCGCGCTGAGTAAATTCCTTGTAACACCCATTCAACAACAGTGACTCGGCAAATGGTGTGCCTCCATGCGAGAGAGAGAGAGAGAGAGAGAGAGAGAGAGAGAGAGAGAGAGAGAGAGAGAGAGAGAGAGAGTAGAGAGCAAGTGCTGTTACGGTGTGCAGCCATTACAGTGCGACAGCTTATGGTCACCGTATAAGGATGCTGTGCATGGACACGTACGCAAGCACAAGCGCTAGCTGCCCCGTGGGTCAATTGCTAACCTACATACTAGGACACGGCAATCTCAATGGGGGAGCAGGCAGGCAAGGGTTAGTTTAGGCAAGAATATGCTGGAGGTCCAATCATGTCTATTCCTGTTAAATAAAACTGTCCAAGCACCCATAAAACACATTGAAAAACCAAGAGCAAAGAGTGACTACCCATGAGGCTAGCATGGTAGTCACGCAGTTGTACACTTGTGCACACACGTGTGCATGCAAACACTGATGTGTGCACACACATGCACGAGTGTACACATACAGCACACACACGCACACACACACAGCACACACACGCACACACACACACACACACACACACACACACACACACACACACACACACACACACACACACACACACACACACACACACACACACACACACACACACACACACACATGCACTCGCACACACACATGCACTCACACACATACACACACACACACTAGGTGCCCCAGGGTCTTTGCCCACGGTAAGGGGGTGTGCCAGGCCGTTGGTTCAAATCCTGCAGCAGGTGAATCTTCATTGCCCACAGCAATAATGGTGACGATATCCATTAAGGCGTTCCTGCCGTTATTTCTAACCGGGAGTACTAAATCAGCTAACGTTTTATTTTACACTGGGGTGCAGAAAAAATGAGCAGACAGACTCGTCTTCAGCCTGAGACTTTAGTGATGAAAGTTTCAGAACATACAGGTGGTTTGTGGCTTAGGTACAAAAGCATAATGAAGACTTTGGAGATCGTGCCATTGGTTCGTATGCTCCCAAAGCCTGGAACTCACTTACGACTTGCGTCACGACATCTGACTTGACCTCATTTAAAAAGAAACTATAACGTATGTATTTATTATAGCATTTAGTGAGTCCACGTGATTCTTCCTTTGTGTGCTTATGCGTGCTGACACGGTGCATGTCAACTCTAACCAGGTTCTGCTTGTCATTGAGCATGCTACCACTAACCACTCGATCATGCTTCTTTTATAGCAAATTTAAAGTGCCTAAAAGGAGATTTGAGTTCTCTGAGATTGCTATAACAAATGTATAATGATTAAAGTCAATGAAGATAGTGAGAGAATCCTAAGTAGGTTCGATGTTTGACAGGGAGGCAGTAAAGCTTAAACAGAGCGGTATGACATGGCTGCTACAAAGTTGACGACAGATCTGACGAGCCACCGAGTTTCGGACCAGTTGCAGACGATTTAGAGGACAACCAGTCACTGCTGTTGCTTCTTTGCTTGTCATTCAAACAGTTATGCCTCGTGTGGCATGTACAGCATACTGGCAGCCAACGGTCGCGTACCGAAAGCTGGCGACTCGCGGCTAACAATGCAGAAACTCCAGCGGAACGTTATCATGACTGGGTCAGAATTCAACAGCCCCATTACTGATGAGCCAGATTATTCCTGATAATTATTACTTGCGGTTGTAATGGCTAGGGCTGATGTGATAATCTATGGTCAAAGCCGAATAAAAACTGGAGCCGTGAGATAGGCAGTCAGTTGTGGTTCTGGACTCGGCATTGGCATTTGAGCTCTAGGCCACAGAGCCGTTAATATACAGTCATGGTCACTGTTGAACGTCTGTAACCCTCTGCTGTTGTCAAATAGACTCGTCTACATTATGGATACGGATTCAACATAATATAGTTCATTTGTATAGCGCCCCACGAGAACTTAATCTCTATTTAGATGCTTCACACACACCACGGGGCTCGAGCCCACGACCTCGGCCATTATATATGCATATTCACCTTGACCTCAGTCAAGCCAAGCACTTTAACCACCGGGCCAAACCAGCGACTAGTGCAGTGCTTGCGGCCTAGCTCCGAACAGGCAGCGGCAGCCACACATCACGTTTGTAACTCGGCTATGTCCCAAGAAGCTACGGAACCTACCGGTGTATGATAATGGACCCTGCGGCTAGTTTTTAACCTAGCACCAGCCACACTGTCATTTCATCGGCATCTAGTCCTACCGAGAGAGCGAGAAACAGTTTTGATTGCCAGTTCTGTACTGCCTTTGCCGAGGGAGGCACGAGTGAGGAGTAGGAGCAGGTAGCAAGCCCCTCGATGCACTAGCAGTCGTCAGTAGCAACTGACTACAGCACAGAGGACCGAAGGGACAACCTCGATGCCTTCTCTGTTTTCAGACGGCTTTTCGGTCACATTCGCCACTGAGCAGCAGCAAGCAAACAGGCTGGAGTCCTAGAAGCCGTGAGCTCAGACTACCAGCAGCACTGATTTCATACCAAAAGCCCAAAGCTGCCCTCCCACCCAGATCTGGCCACTCTTCTCTCAGCCATTCTTGTTGAATCCAACAGGATGCGATTGTCACAGGCACAGGGCTGCGGTTGCACAACAAGTAGCAGAGTCACGTGGGCGCTGCAAAAACAGGTCAGGAAATGAGTTTCTCTCGAGAAAGTCCATCCTAAAATCGGGCGACAGCCAAAGACAATCGGTGGCTGGGTCGTCACACACACACACACACACACACACACACACACACACACACACACACACACACACACACACACACACACACACACACACACACACACACACACACACACACACACACACACACACACACACACACACACACACACACACACACACACGCACACAACACCTGCAGACACGATGAGTATTCAGCCATCTCGGTGTCTGTTGCGCACTCAAAAACAGCAGGTCATGCACCAAGTAGTAGGAAATGACAAAAGCCAAGCCCACGCTTTCCACAGCATCGCAAGATCGAACGATCGCCACAGACACACATCCCCTATCAGCAGTTAAAGCATAATACCGCGCACGAAACTGCTGCCGCAAGACTCTCGTATGTACGAGCCCACCCATGGAAACACCTAGGCATAAGGTTTCGGCAGCCGCGGGTAGAAAGGCGTGGCATTAGGCTAAAAGGAGTACAAGTCTGCCGAAGCCATCCGAGCTAAACCTCACGAGCGTCTTTCGCGATGCATTTCGTTTGTACAAGTAAACGCCGAGAAGCTAAAGCAGCGCATTGAAACATTACAACTCCTATGCTCTGGGCTCTAAGCTCACAGAGGCCAGAGCTCCTCGAGCTGCTGAGGGCCTATTATGATTATCATTGATACCGTCATCCTAGGATTAATATAACATGTACTACGACAGCAGTAAATTCGACGGTGACACGTTTCATAAAGTGCTGCACGGATGTAGCTGGAAAAATTCCTCAGTCGAAGCAGTCATTGAGCCGACAGCTCATACCATTTGACCGAAGATACTTGCTTACACTGTATTCCGAGCGGGTAGCTGCTGGTACACATATCTTCAAGAAAGAATCAACTAAAATCCTATTTGATCTTTCAAAATGATAAAAATACTAGAATTTCCAAACACTAATAATCTAAAAACGGGACGCCGTGCTAGCACCTGGATAAACCACAAGAACGAGAGAACAGCACCCATCAGCACCACACAACATTGACCTGAATCAATTAACCAACGATCTATGATGTTAAAATATTCCAGTCAAGAAGGAATAAGAAGCAAGCGTTTGAAAATATAAGCGTTAACAAAAGCACCGTTAAAGAGTCTCTTTTTTATGTCTGACACCAGTTTCGCAGCATCCGTGTTCAAGGTCCACTAACGTTCTCACCGATCGCGAACAGCACAACCAAATAGTACCGTCAGTAAATTCGCATGCGTGGGAAGCTAACTCCGTAATGTGCTTGCAGATCCACTCACCATTGTTGAATAGGAGGTCACAAGCGTTTTCATTCGCGTGTGCGGCTCCGTGAACACATCGACCTCCTCCGGGCAGGGCGCCATTTTGACCATGACACGGTGCCAACCTCGCTCATAGGTGGCGCCTCTGTATGGCCGTAGCCATTGGTTACCCGAGACAGCTCCTCAGCAGCAGACCGCTGATTTCCAGGTGTTTTGCCATTGCTGTTGGGATTCAACAAGCAAAACGATATGGCGCCAATCAACCTCATCAGCACACAGGCTCAGATGTTTTGGACTGAAGCGATTGATAAGGAAGAGACGACGCGCCTCTCGTGGCACCACAAAAGCAGAAGGTCGGCCGAGGAGTCTCCTCAGTCGAAGCAGATGGAGGTCTTCCGCAAAAAGATCGAAGCAAACGCCATCAAGCCAAACACGGAGCTTCTTCAAAAGCTTCCATCTGTCGACCAAAGCAGATTCAGAAAGAGGTCTCTTAAGGCGGTGAATGATGCCATCGATGCTGCGGCTGCCGAGAGGTTTGGTAGCAAAGCCTCGTCGTTTGTCGTTGCGGATATGATGCCCGTCGACCAACCCACGAGGTCCCTACTCTACGACGGCTTTACGAAGGAGGAGAAGGGCCGATATCAGTATCTGAGATCGAGGCAGCAGGTCATCCCGGAAGTTAAGTACCAATTTCCTCTGCTCTCATCTTGGGAGCACGGCTGGCGATTGAGCGACGTCATTAAGAAGGAGGACATAACGAAGCCCCAGTTCGCGAGAACCGGAATTGTCAGGGACACTTTCTACACCCGAAACGGCTTACCAACGTATCCATCAATGAGGCTTATGAAGAGCTACACCACAATATAAATGTTGTGGTGCAGAAGCACGAGGCCCTAGACCAGCTGACTTTCCGTATGTAAGCATGGGGCTTTTGCCGTGGCAGGTGTATCTAGACTCTGGTCAATTTCGTGGCTTCCTCCAAGTTACATTTGCTTCTCTTATGATTTGCCATCTTCTTTTATGAGCTTTTCTTAGGTTGGATTGGAGCAGCGTGCAGCACTCTGAGCGAGAGCTGCAAGCGGAACACCTTTCCAAAATCCGTCAATATACGCATGTAATACCTGTCAGATTGATGATCGCCTCTCATCGTCACCTGTGAGCGCTGCTTACTGATAAAGTGCCGCCGTAAAAAAGCATCCGAGCTGAATACGATAATTCGCTGACAGGCTCACGCCGTCAAGCTCCTGGGTCTTGGGCCAGGGGTAAGGTGCTCGCTTTTCACGACACAGGTGGCGATTTCGAGCCAAGCAGTTCGCGGGACGTCCTTTATTTCCTACTGCAAGCGATAGTGATGCTAGCGATCCTTAAGGCTCTTTTGTCGTCGCCATGCAAATTAGGCTGTTGAATCAGCCTGCTCCGTCACTCGCCACGGTTGTTGCTCTCGCACTACACGTTTCTCATTCGACAGCTGTATTGCACCCTAAGAGAACTTAAATCTCTATTCAGGCCCTTCACATATGCCACGGGGCTCTAGCCCTCGACCTCAATTAGAGGAGACTTTTGATTAGTCTTGCACAGCTTCAGCAGCTTCCGCGTATAATAGCGACCGGGATGGGGGCCCACCGCTGTTTAATAGCTGTGGCTGGCCAAGCGGGAGGTCACTGCTCGAGTGAATAGCCATCGCACGGGGTTGGCCCGTTCGGGACAAGCCTAAAGGCTTCGTCAGCAACCGTACGTTGCTGTGTGGTAGCGGGCACCGAAACAGCATGGACATAAATTTCGAAATTCGCAACTCTGGGATTTGTCGTAGCAATTATCGGTGCTTGTTTTTGTGTGAGGTTTTTGTTTGAGAATTGAAATTCTTTCAAGGGATGATTTTTCTTCTAGCACTACGCTTACATGGTCCAACGTTTGAATGAGCCACTTATCTAATTTCATCTGATGTTTATGATCCTCTTGGCCAATTTCTTGAGGATTCTGCTGATAGGAAAGATGGTCATGCAAAGTTGGATCGCTTACATACAGATTATTTGGTCGGCGTTTCCATTTTGAATGGAAACGGTTTTTAATCTTGGTAGATAATTCTACTTTTGTAATGCACTCACAACTTAAGTACAACTGCATCGGGCTTTCTCATGCAAAGCACTGTATGCGAATGCGGCAGCCGTGGCTAATGAATCAGCCCAAGGTAATGAGTCACAAAATGCCAAGAAAATCAGATTCTCAATGCTCCGATCTTGAAAAAATACTAGAGAGAACCCTGTTCAAAGTGCACCCACATACTTTCAATCCATCGCGAATGTACAATCTCAGGCAACGCAGAGTAGTTGAGTAGTAGCCATTGGCTCGGCCATTGCATCGGATCCGCAGCAAATTGACTAAAAATTAGTTGTATGAAGCTGAAACTATCATGCACGTAGTATTTTACTTTGTTTAAGCTGGGCCCACATGGTTGTAAGCCATCTCGCAGGTAACATTTTGGACAATGCATATCGATCGACATCAACGGCCAGGGCGAATACAGCAATCCCTCATGAACCGTCGCAAATCGGCAGAAAATGGCTTCACGACGCTCGAACTTTTAGTTTGCATCAAAGCACGCTTAGTTTCGAGTCCAACTAAGTTGTTTAAACCCATCGTGCATGCTAGATCTCGGAAATGCACAGCTGTCATTTGCAACCCCTTGGACTAATGCCACAATCCAAGGCAAATCAACCAGATATGCATTTGTGCGTTGTAATTCAATTCTCATTGCACAGAGTAATTTAGTCATTGTCTTTTAATTGCACCGGCGTAATTTTAACTCAAGCATACACAATCGGAAGTGCATTTCAAATGACAGCAATTCGAAGGCCAATAATGCAATCCGTCGCGATCGATTTCCAATCTAGGTTAATTGGTTGTTCGAAGCTCAATTAGGATTTCTCGCTGCTGTATACGCTATTTCCCGTGCAACCAAGAAATGCCCTCGCTAACGCTCGTTCTGGGACACTGCATAGCCATCGACAGCAGTGCCCGTGCTCACTATACTGAAATGCGCTGCAGCCGACCACAAATTGCCTGTGCGAAACTCAAATTTCAACTTCGTAGTACAGAGAGTACATTGTTTCAAGTGCAAACGCATAATTTAATTCATCGAACGCCATAATACTGGCGAATGCACAGCAATCGATTGCAATAGCGACTCTGGTCTATGCGGCTATCTTCTGAGATTCATCACAAATCTGCTGAAAATGGGTTGGGCCAAGCTCCAATATTAGTAGTGTATTAAAGCGCACCGTGCATAAAGTGCAACCACATACGCACTTTTTACCCACCGTGCGTTCACGTAAAACCTTGGGGAATGCGTGGCAATTGAATCCAATATCATCAGTCAGAAAGCGACATAAAATGGCAGTGCAAAGCTCCATTTCGGATTTCTTCGTGCCGTATACTCTATTTACGGCGAAACCAAGAAATGCCAGGGCGCAGACTCGAGTTCTCAGGCTCAGATAGTTAAACTATCCTGCGTAACACCCACGTGGTCTTTATGACTTTGTGGATTTACAGACGGAGATACATCACAACTGACAGCAAATCGCTCAAGCGTGTACCAAAATCCTCGGTAATCCACCGCGAAACGCACAGAAATAGGTTTTCCGGAAGCTCCGATTTTGTTGGCATATTTTTTTGGAGCACTCGATCTACAATTCGCTCACATCATCTCCAGGCATTGAGCACGCCTGCTGTCGAGAGCAGCACACCGAATTCGACTGCTGCTGCGGCCGATGAAAACACCACTATCTACTCTTATCCTATGCAAATCCACGTAAAACTGGCACGGGAGGTAGCTAGAAAATAGATTCATATTGCAATACACTATAAGTCAAGTAGGCAAACTAATTCGAAGATTTCGGGTATTCCCTCGGTCTGGTAAAGGAGCTGCACAAGTTCGGGCCATGGCCTAAATGCAAGTCAACCTAAACAAGCAGCAAAACACCGAAAAATCCAGCTAAAATAGGACGAGCGATGGTACATTTTGGAATGCATGGTGCCCTGAAATCTTTTATAGAGTGAACCGACAAATATTTCATGAAATTTTGCAGAGTCGTTCCGATGCCATAACCCTGCAGTCCACTAAAATCACCTGTGCAACAACCGGTATTCACTTCATTTCACTACAAACCGAATTTAATTAAAATTCGAGACTCGCGATTGCCTACATAGCTAAAATGTTTTGTACAGTGTGCCAACCAAAAATGACAATGGTTGGTAGCCTTTGCTCTTCTAATAGGTGATGCTATTGAGCGACCACCACCACGTGCTCGAAATTTAGGTGTCCTTTTCGACAGCTGCCTAAATTTTAAAATCTTCATTCAGAAGACTGCTCCTACAGCTAGCCACCACGTCCGATCCTTTTACAAGAATAGGAGCTGTCTCCCACAGTGGCTTGTAAGCAATTTAAATAGCTCCTTAGTTCTGTCTCGGCTTGATAATTGTAATTCCCTTCTGGCTGGGCTGCCAAAGAAAGCTATTATGCCACTACAGCTGACTATGAATATGTCTGCAAGGCTGGTCTTCAAGTCCCAGCGGTTTGAGCACGTGTCACCTTTGCTGAAAGAGCTAGGATGGTTGTCGGTTGAGCAAAAGATACAGAGCTAAGTTCTTACGCTGACCCACAAGGCCCGCCACGGCTTGGCTCCTTCGTACCTAGCTGAACTGCTGCATCAGTTTCAGCCTGTTCGCGCCCTCAGGTCCTGTGTGGACAATAAATTAGCTGTCCCATTCCTCCGCTTAAAGACAGTTGGCGACAGAAGCTTTAGCTCTGCAGGTCCGAGACTGTGGAACTCGCTTCCACAATTCTTGCGCAACGACATCTACTCTCCAACTGCCGACTATGGCACATCTTTTTCAGCGGTCCTGAACTGCTACTTCTATGCTACTCTCTACCTCAACTGCTCTCCTGACTCTGCTATGCTTCCCACTTTCTTTTTGTTGCGTGAGACGAAGCCTGTTGGCTACCGAATGCGTACCGAAAGCCGCTTAGGCTGTGAGTGGGCTATACAAAACTCTCCTGCGTAACACCCACATGGTCTTTATGACTTTGTGGAGTCACAGACGGAGATACATTACATTACATTACATTAAGTGCGCATGGTGTGAAAATGGGCAGCTGAGCTTTGCGGCTGGCTCTGTTTTGCCCCTGCTGAAATTAATTTCGCTTAAATAGGCAAACTTTGGACGAGTCTGAAAAATTGGTAATGTACAGCCGATAAAGTGCGCTTTTGCGCCCTTTCTATTAATTGAGGAGGAATGCTTATAATTGTGCTTACTCATACTGTCGCCACATCTCGAATCTCTACAGCTGTCCACTGCCACCAGTCTACGGAGGTACTGACAAGCACGATGCGGCCTTACAGCCGCTTTCGCAGAGCAGAGTAACCTGTTGGTTTGGCTGTGTTTTGCTGGCTTTTTAACTTAAGCAACGAGCATTAATTATCGCAGAATAAACCAAGGTACCTGCTAACATCAGTGCACAAGAACGGCGTAATGTCGAGCTTATCAGCACGCTGTAAAACACTTTACCACTGCTAGCATTGACGGGTATATCATTGGAAATTCGCGGCTGTTGTGATATTGAGTTCTCTGGATATCCTTCCATGCAATGGAAGTCACGTCGTAAAAATTGAGAGAACATTAATGGCTCGCTATATCCGAAATCGGAATGTAGACGGCATACGCACATCGTGGAATGCTTAAGCTGACTAGGCAAATACAATGAGATGCTGAGAAGTAATCTGTATCGCATCACAATCTAACTGATCTCTCAATTAACCGGAAAAGTATTCATATTAGCCATTACATCGTTAGTGACGATGAACTGTGTCCATCGCCATTGTCCTATAAGGCATGGCTTGGCACTTCTTTTAGGTCCCTTCATTCTCTGGCTCCAGCCTACCAATCAGAACTACTTCACCGCTAGACAAAAAATCGTACAATCCACTGTTCTGGCTCTAATCGTTTAGCTATACCTCATACAAACCTCAAATCATTTGGAGACCGTGCCTTTAGTTCGTATGCTCTCAAAGCCTGGAACTCACAGCGTGTCATGTCATCGTGCGTCTTGAGAACAATTTTCACTAAACGTGCCAGTTGCCTCGCAATGCTAAGCTAATCAGTACAGAACAGATTGTAAACAAACGTGTTCATGGCTTAGACTGTCCACATTCCATGAACGTCTTGAAGCAAAATTTGGCAGATAATATAGGTTTTTCCAGCTGGAAAACTATAATAATATTATTAATAATCCATTTGTATAGTCCCCTCAGAAAACTTAATCTCTTTCTAGGCACTTTACATATGCTGTATAGAAAGCATTACCAAAAGCCTTTGTAAAGTGACTAAAAAGAGATTCAGTTCTCTGAGATCGCTATACAAATTTAGTATTGTTTTTAATATTATTGTAAATGATTTCTGGTAACATCCGAAAGCAGCATGCACAGCGTATGCACGCATGTACATACGAAGGACGAACCATAAACACCCACTAAAGGAGGTAATAAAGGGGTAAAGTTGTATGCCTCTTTTTAAATGTTGTCATGTCAGGGGTCGTCGTCACGTACGTCGGAAGTGAGTTCCAGGCTTCGGGAGCATACGAACTAAAGGCACGATCTCCATAAGTTTCGAGGTTTGTATGAGGTATAGCTAAACGACTCGAGTCAGAACAGTGGCTCGCAGTATTTGCCTAGTCAGCGTAAGCATTCAACGATGTGCGTATGCCGGCTAGAATGGTGCAATTTAATATTTCTAGATTTTCCTGCCTGTGTAATAAAGCACTCACAAGAGGTGCTCAATTTGGCAGCTATTCTTATTCTGCCGTAAACGCCGAAAACGTCATGTCGATCCAACGCTCACCAATCTGCAGTTAAACCTATCAAGCCGCGAAATGACTTTAAGATGATGCCATCCCTCTTTAGGGCCACCCATTCTCTTTATCCAATATACTATAACAATGAGTTTCATAATAGGTCTTCAATTGCACCTTCCACGCTTTTAAATCTGTTTGATTTATTCTACCCCTAACTTCAAATATCTTGGGAGACTGGGCTTTCAGTTACTTTGCTCCCAAAGCCTCGAAAACACGACCGACTTACATCACGTTATCTCCTGATTTGGCAAGGTAAAAAAAGAAGCTAACAACCGAATTTTTTCTCACAGCCTTTGCTATTTCCGCCTGAATTTCTCTTGCGTCCGTATGCGTGACGAAACTGTACACGTCAGAACTAGCTGCGAGATCGATATGTTTTTGTATAGCGTCCCACTGAAATTGCCTTTTCCCGTGTGCTATGAGTGATTGTCTATACGTGATTCAGTGCAAGTTGCTAACCAGGGCTGACCTGCTAACCTGCGGCCCAGTGTGCTTTATCGTGAGCACTTGCACGCTCGTGTAGCTAAAGTGAGTGACCTTGACCTTGTAGAGCAAATGGCCGGTAACCGCGAGCGAGGCCTGTACAAATTAGTCGCGGCTAATGCACACAACATCTCGAACGAATTCTGGGAATACTTGCAGAGTAAAACCCTAGCGAGACGAAACATCCTGATTCAGCTGAACTAGAGAATCGTATTCGGTAAACCTTCGAAAACCTGCTTACGCACGAAATCGCAACGACATCGGTACGTGCAAATGGGCATAGTTATGGTCCGCGAGGGCTTTTAAGGTGATAGTATTTAGTTGTGGGCACTGAAAATCCGGGTATGGGTATGCCAGTAATTTGCTTCGTTCATTGCAACGTCTGCTCCATCTGAGTGAAGCTGGACGTATTTTGACCACGTCACGCTACCTCCGTACCTCGCCCTGTGGTGCATTTCGGAGAGTCGATCGCTTGCTTCCTCGTCGACCTTCGAACATCCGGGCAACATGCCTCTTAACCATTTTCGGGCGTGGGTGCCAAAAGCCTATCTGGGCAGATTGTCGAGGCTGCCGCCATCAGAAAAATATCTACAAGTTGATGAAAGAAAGCACATCGCGACCGTCGCTTCAGTGCTCGCAATGCAGCGATAGAAAAACCAGAATGCCGTTAGTTTTCGGACAAGTAAACGCGTTGGAACGCAATACTTAGTGACAAATGTAATGACTGCACCAAGGCGTGCTCTACGTTATTGTGCATTGTTGAAATGCACCCCGTGTCTAGCTCCACAAAGCCACAAGGACTATGCGGGTGTTACGATGGAGGAGAGTTTTTCTATCGATGAAAATAAACCGTAAGCGGCTTTCGGTACGCATGCGGTGACCAACAGACTTCTCGCCTCCTCGCAGCTGCAGTGTTCCGTCAACTCGAACGCGGCCACGTGGACTACATCTGATCAATTATGCCAGCCGATCGTCCACCGTCGCACAAATGCTTCACGATGGGCGGAGGCAAATACCGGGAGGGGGTTATCCAAGTGGAGCCGCTGCTCCGTGAAGAGCATCGAGTAGTGAATAATTTGCTTGAAACCTTGTTTTAAATCTACGGTTTTAAACCAACCAAAAATCAGCTTCGGTTTTATTGGTTTTAAACACCCCGTCACAGTGAGGCGTTGTCGCACACCGGACTTCCCTATTATTCAGTCTCCATGGCGAAACAAGACAAGAACAAAGCTGGGCGCATTGCCAACGATGCATCTGTCAATTTTTTCGAGAAGCTTGACTCTGAAGGATTGAATCTGTTTCGGCGTAGATGCCTATATTGTTCGTCCACTTGTTTGGATTCATGTCAAAAGATGAAGCAACATCAACCCAGTTGTAAAAAGAAGCCTGCTGCAGCGATCGGAGGAATGCCGCAAGGATATTCCAAACCACCCTCCAACCGCCTCGATACGATTGAACTTGACGGTTTTTCGCCGATGAATTTGCACTTGTGAATATCGGCGATGGACTGGAAAACGTTCTCATCGGTGAGTTTGATGAGTAAATCTTGCTTGAAGAGGGCGCAGTTGTTTTTGAGTAAGAACTCAATTAAACGAGCCGCCAGCCAGAAGTAAGAGCCAGACGTAAGAAGAAAGAACTGAATAGAGTGTCTTCGAAAACAAGTAAAAAATCAACACAACAGCTAAAACCGGTTTTTAACTGACCTTCATAATCAATTTGGTTTGAACCAAACACTAGGATCGAGTCTGAGTGCTCGTGCGTCCGCTCCGCTCTTGTTCGCGCGTCATGCAGAGATGCAATGATAGCTACTTTGTCACGCTTTCCCGCCTCCCTCCCTACAAGAGCGGATTGGACGCTCTCGCGTCCGGGTGGCCGTCGTACTAGCCGTGCGTAGCGCTTCGTCATACGAGATCTGGAGTTCAGCTCGGCTCGGCTTCCTTTGAGCAGCGATGCTAAAGAGATCCGCTCGCTCGCATGGAAATATGGCGAGTCGCCGTGGAAAACATCGCAGCCCGCTCCCGCACAATGCTGTCGCACGCGGCGAAACGTGGAAGCAGAGCGACGCGACGACTCCAAGCGTCGCAGCCCGAGCGCCGCTCCGCTCCGCGGATTGTTCGCGCGTCACGCTGCGGCAACGACAGCTACTCTGTCACGCTTTCCAGCCTCCCTATACGAGGGATTTCCAAAACCTGCTAACCTTTACACTCGTAGCCTGCTTAACGGCTAGCCGAGCTGTCGCCGTGCGAATGATGGATGGTATGTAAGGTAACGTCGCCCGGTCAAAGCTACTATGTCTCTCTCTCTCCCTCTCTCTCTCTCTCTCTCTCTCTCTCTCTCTCTCTCTCTCTCTCTCTCTCTCTCTCTCTCTCTCTCTCTCCCTTTATCTCGCTCTCTCTCTCGAGCGCCGCGAGCGTGCGCCGATCCCAACCGCTTAAGTCGAAGCCGCAATGGATTTTGCACTCTGTTTTTCCGGGAGGCCTGATTCGTCGAGATCTTGAGCTAGCTACGGCTTACTAATGTTAAACTTGATAAAGAGCCCTCAGAGAACTCAATCTCTTTCTAGGCACTTTACATTTGCTGCAAAGTAAGCACGATCGGCTTGAAGGGAGGTCTTGAAGTGAAGGAGAATCGGGCAGTCACCCGGCCCGAGAACGCTAAGAGCGAACCTCGGTCAGCTTGTACAGCGGGGCGCTTTGCACACCTGGAAATTCTTAGGGGAAGTTCCACCCGAAGCGCACCGCCCGGCAATTGCGGCCGCGTCGTGCCGCGCGAAGCGGGCGGGCCCGCGCCGAGTCGTCGGGCCTGCCTGCAGACTCGGGCAGGTCTGGGCGTGTTGGCGGCAGGGACCGTATCGTCACTTCGTTGATTGGTCAGCGCCTAATAAGGGGCGGAGTCTCTGATCTCGGGAATATCACCGCTGGCTTTCGAACCGGGTCGCGTTCCGCCAGCTCGTCGCGCGACCGCTTTGTAAGCGCGGCAGGTGCGCACTTGCGGGCGCTCATTCGAGACGGAATCGGCGACATGTGCATGCCTCGATCTCGGCGCGAGGATGGCGGTGCGCGCAGCCGAGCTGCTGCGGTCGCACGCGCGCTAGGCGGCGCCGGAAGCGGCGACGGCGAGCCGCTCTCGGACGTCGCCGCTCGTCTGAGGACGCTCGGCGATGCAGCGACCTTGGCCGCGCAGCTGCGACGGCGGCGACCGGAGAATTGCATCGTAGCGGCGGCGATCTTCCTGCTGCGACTGCTGGGACCCTGACAACGTCAGTCGCCTAACGGTTGACCCGACGCAGCCGGGGAGCTCGGTTGCTCGAACGTCCGTGGAATGGTCAGAAAGGAGACAGGAGACGGACCAGCGGTCTCCACACCTCGGCGGCCGCCTTGAGCGACGGAATACGGTCGCGCGCTGGGAAAGAAAAGACTCGACCGCCGCGGCGCCAATCGACGAGCGGCGGCGGCCGACTGCCCGCCAGTCCATCGCTCTAGCTCGTTCGCAGCGCAGCGCAGCGGATTCTCGGGCGTCGACTAGCCGCTCATGATTTTTGGTCGAGCCGCAACTATCGCCTAAAGTTTCACGGTCACCTTAGCGTCGGCGAACGCCCGCCGCGTCGCTGACGGTGCACCGCGCTGCCGCCGCTGCCGCCTTTGTCGCATTGGTCCGCGGCGACCGCTCCGCTCCGCGGCTATCGCAGAGCGCGCGCGAGCGGTTTGCCCGCCGCCGGCGACGCGAGCGACGCCCGTCGCGCAGTATTTCTTTTGGGCGCGCGTCGTGTTGAATAAACTGCCAACGAAGCTGCAGACTTCGCTGCTCGCCGCCCGCCTGCGACACGTCCCGATTACTAAGTTGCTGCGGGTCGCCAAAAGAAGCGCGAACAGTTTTTCTGCCGCCTAACCGTCGCTCGCCCGCCCCCCCCCAGTTCGGCCAGCGCTGAACGATGCATGCAATAGGTGCTCTCTCCACCAGATGAACGAGAGAGTGGAGTGCCGTGGACTCTCTAAAGTACGGGGCGCCCCCTCGCCCCGCAGGGATCTATGCGCGGTCCACTTCATTGCACAATCTATACTCTCCCTGTTGCCGACGTTATCGCGTAGCGCGGTTGTAGTCGAGCGCAGCACAGAACGTCCGCCAACGATCAGCGCCGCTAGTGTATTCTGTCTCCACCGAGCGCAGCTCCGCGCAACGGAAGCGCAACTCTCTTCTTCGCACTCCGCTCTGCCCCAGCTTGCTGCGACTGCGCCACTGATACACTGATCAAGGGGCTGAACAGACTGCGTTCACACTGCATGGCGGTGGCACAGTCGGAGCGACCCCCAGCGAAGCGATATCAAAGGAGGGCTGAGTCAGCGAGACCCTGAAACCGCACAGTCGTGCACGATCTAGGCATTCATTTTTATGCAGACGATGTAGCTTAACTTTACTCTTTCAGCCCTTTTAAAATCTCTCGACTACCTTGCAGCATCTATCGCTGGCATTCAAACTTGGACGACTGCAACATTTCTCGAATGTAATACCTACATATATATATATATATATATATATATATATATATATATATATATATATATATATATATATATATATATATATATATATATATATATATATATATCTATATATATATATATATATATATATATATAACTTAATAGCTATAGACAAACGTAGTGTTACTCGGAAGTTGAAAAACGCAGCCTTCAAAATGACGGCGGCCGGAGTATCTGCTGCTAAATGTGTTCGAAATCTGGATATCCTGCTCCAAAGTGACCTTTGACAAGACGACCACATCAGCTCCACTGACGGGTTGGCCTACTTTCAGCTACGTAGCATGGCAAAACTTAGCGTCTACTTATACAGGAATACCTCACACAAGCTGGTCAATTCCTGTGTGCACTCCCGTCTCGATATTTGTAACTCGCTTCGCTCGAAGACTTCAGGCCTGTAAAATATGAGGATTACACTCGATACAAAACTCTGCAGCTATGTTTGTCGGCCGTGAACGTCGCAATTGCATCATTAAACCACTTCTCGTTGACCAACACTGACCACCTAGACTTGAAAGTTTTGTCCCGCACCTCAAGGTTACTTCATTTTCTTGCTGTGGCATACCTAATCGAAATACTTCCCAATCAGATTAAGGCAACGTAACTACCACCCTTCCGACTCGTGTCGTTCAGCCGTGCATCAAACCAATCTCATATCTCTTGGATGCCGTGCTTTCGCATGCTCAAAAGCGTGGAAGCCACCGTCGACTGACAGCGCGACATTCCCTGACTTGACGACATTTAAAGAGTGGCAGAGAACGTTCTTGAGCGTTAGCGGTACGTTAAGAACGTTAAGAACGTTAGCGGTTGGAGGCGTGAGACTTGAGGATGCTCTTGGCAATTTGCGGTTACTGTAGCCTAAGAGCTTACTTACTAAGAGCTCGGCTATCACCGCTGCTACTCGAGCTAAACGTTTCTCCTTTTCCTGAGATCGCTGAAAACTGTAGGTCGAGTAGCCGCAATTGCGGGCATCCCAGTCAACTTGAAGCAGTTATTTTCTGGTCCTGCTAAACAATCTAGCGGCTATAGAGTTCTCTGTCTACCTAGTGGTAAATTGCCGACGTTAAGGATCCTTTTTCGTTCACCAGGCAGCACTATTAGTTTCACCTGAAACTTTTCTGACCGTTATTTTTAACACGAGGAACCAAACTCGTTATAGGCGATTTTAATATTCACCATGGTAATCTAGCTGATCCTACTTATTATAAAATGCTTTCACTATTTGAGCCCTGCCTCTGTTCTCTAGTTCAAGCCCCTACACACGCAAAAGACCACACCCTTGATAGGATTTTCTACCGCGATTATACCTGCTAACCTCTGCTGTCATTCCTTTAGTCTGCTCACATGCGTATTTTAATCTCCCTGGAGTGCGTTTCTCTTTTGAAATACAATGACTTTGATGCTGTCCGCAGTAGACTTGCAACATCTACCTTTCCACTTGACCCTACACGACCTACCCTCCTTGATGCAATACTATATATACATCGTAAAATTTTAGTCTTGAGCTTAAAAGGATGGTCGCGCAGTAAAAGCAACGATAAATGCTAATTCTCCATTTTATCGTGCATCTCATGTATATATATATATATATATATATATATATATATATATATATATATATATATATATATATATATATATATATATATATATATATATATATATATATATATATATATATATATATATATATATATATATATATATATATATATCCCTGAACCGGGAGGCCCGGGTAACACCCACAACCCCGGCAGGACAGGGCACCACCGGATAGCGTATATAAACAAGTTGAACAATTTCAATAAATCGTCCTGTATCTGCAAGAACGCGGTACCTTTAGTTCGCATGTTCCAAAAGTCTGGAACTCACTCCCGACTAACGTCACGATATCCCCCGACTTGACGACGTTTAACAAAACTCTAAAAACTCACCTGTTTCAAACGCACAGCATTTGCTGGGTCCTTCTGATTCGTCATTTGCATGCTTATACGTGCTGACGCTGTGCATTTTACCACTAACCCTATTTACATATAATAATACTAATAATAATAATGCACTTGATAAAGCGCCCTCAGAGAACTTAATCTCTTTCTAGGCGCTTTACATTTGCTGCAAAGTGATACGCAATAGAATAGTAAGTAAAATCATGCTTGAAAAACAAACAAAATGAATAACATGGTTAGGGGTTACATGCACTGGGTCAGCATGCAAATGTGGTTAGTGGCAGCATGCACAGTGTCAGCACGCATAAGCACATCGAGGACGAATCACAAGGACCCACTAAATGCTGTCCTAAATAGGTGTGTTTTTAAGTTTCTTTTAAATGTGGTCAGGTCAGGGGATGTCCTGATGCAGGTCGGGAGGGAGTTCCAGGCTGTGGGAGCATACGAGCTAAATGCACGGTCTCCAAAGGATTTAAGGTTTGTACGAGGTATTTCTAGACTGTTGGATTCCGAAAAGCGAGTGGTACGATGCTTTGCCTGATGGGGTAGTATATCTGAAAGAAATACATGTTGGCAGTGTGCATGTTATCACGCACGCTTTACACCATATGAACTAGATAGAGATGAAGTTCCCTGATAGCGCTATACACATATATCCTATTTTATTATTGTTAATGTTCTTTGCCTAGCAAAAGCCAAGTTTGTGGAGAATAATGGCCATTTTCTGTTGACATACCAAGTGAGCTAGTGGAATATACCGAGCGTGGCGGCATTTGAAAGCATAGCAACATGTGCTCGACCAGGATGCGGTAGCCAGGCTACGCCGACGGCGACGCCCGTGGACGAAAAACATATTCTTGATTGCCTGCTGCGGTCTGCAGTAACGTAGCGGTCGGCGGACTTTGGACCGATCGCTCGCTTTACGTATAGCGGGCTGCCTAGTTTGCTTATCTGCTTAGCATATCGTGATCTGCTCATTTTGCCTATCTGCTTAACGTAATAAAAATAATAATAACACACTTGATAAAGCGCCCTCAGAGAACTCAATCTCTTTCTAGGCGCTTTACATTAACCGCAAAGGAAACGCGATGCGATGGTCAGTGGTAGCATGCTAGCAGCTAAACAGAAAGAATAGCATGGTTAGGGGTGACTTGCATAGGGTCAGCATGCAAATCATTGACAGCAATCGCGGGCGCTTTTCCACTAATGCAACGAAGAGTTGTCAGCCACCATTTCGAGGCCTTGTCCCTCTGCCGGCTTCTCTACTCGAACGCCGGCGACAGCTTGCGGCTCCGAGCTCGTACAGACAATGGCGGTCCGCTGCCGGAAGTGGGAGCCCGCGTCCGTGCGTCACTTTGTCTCCGACAAAATTGGACGCGTGCGTGCCTAAAGTTCGCAAGCGTCCAAGGCACGCACGTAATCTGAAAGTAAGTGGTAGGAATGTAACAATCGCTAAACCAAAGGGCGACCAATGCTAGCCAATAGCAGCGAAGCCCGCCTCACATTACGTTGCATTCCAGCCTCATAATAATAATAATAATAATAATAATAATGTACTTGATAAAGCGCCCTCAGAGAACTTAATCCCTTTCTAGGCGCTTTACATTTGCTGCAAAGTGATACGCAATAGAATAGTAAGTAAAATCATGCTTGAAAAACAAACAAAATGAATAACGTGGTTAGGGGTGACATGCACAGGGTCAGCATGCAAATCTCAGGCTAAATTAAATTAAATAATAGCTGATTTAGCAGCCTCTTTTGTACAGCGACAGAAGAGCTTTTACGGCTATCCCCACCGCTTTCAGTGGCAATAAAGGATCGCCCACCACAGAATTCGAACCCACGACATCGGGACCGAGGTCGTGAAAAGCAACCACCTTACCTAGTGCGACATCACGGCTCACCAAGGCTAAGGTAACATGCCTAGCCAATCACAGCGAAAACCTCTTGTTATTACGATACTGCTGCCGGTTAAATAATATCGTCGCTAGCCAATCAAGGTGTAGCCTTTTCTGCGACGTACGTAACGATAAGTATGTTTATGGGTCGCTGCCGTCACGAATACAGTTTTGGTTACGTCTTTCGGACTACCGGATGCGTGTTTGCTATTAAGCAAGTCAATAGCGCACACGTAACGTGTAAGATTCACGAGAAACCTAACTGTGATTCGATAAAAAATGTATGTCCGATTGGAACGGTACGACCAAATTTAATGAATCTAAATTTCAAGGTAGCGTTGTTTCTGGCATAATGTACTATAAACCATATTTTTGTAAACTGGTGGTTTACGTTTTATTGGTATGCATGAATCATTAATTGCACATTCAAGTGATATTCTTGGTCGGATTAAACATCAGGGATATGACATTGATGCTCCTCTACTGACTTTGCATGAGGTACAACAACATTTGATCCTAAGACTTCACATAAATGCTGTCTTGGCTCATTCCATGGTTTTAATAAGTTCGGTTGTTTTATGAGTCAGCGTTAACTATCAGCATACGATGTGGCTCAGTCGTTTGGAGAGGTAGACGGGTGCAAGGAAGTGATGCGACCTCTAAGCCAGATTGAGGAGATTGAAATTGATTAGATTGAGCCGGTGAAGGTCAGACAGAAGTAGTGTGATGTGGCAGCAACCTGCTGACTACAGACCAAACGTGGCGCTTCATTTTGCACCAGGCACAGGTGATTATGTGTAAAGGCCGGGCGTCCTAAATAATATTTACAGTCTGATCCTGTGCATGTCGCGTCTAACAATACTATGCTTGTTAAATTGTGGATGTGATCACTAATAACTTGGTCGTGCCTTCTGTACAGGATTTGTAAAGTACCTAGAGAGAGATTAAGTTCTCTGAAGGCAATACGGATCCATTGTTATTATTATTAGTATTAAAGAGAATTGCATTAATCTAGATGTGAAGAAATCTATGTGTCATGTTTAAAGTGACCTTTTATTGATCGACCATATATCAGCTCCACAGAAAAGTCTGCCTAGTATCAGCAACATACAATTGCTAAAATTTGGGCTTGTTTAGATAAGTATTACATCTATGTTGGTCCATGCATTTATGACATCCCGTCATGACATCTGTAACTCACTGCCTGCTGACCTACCGGCATGTACAATCAGGCGCTTACAGCTGGTGCAAAACTCAGCAGCTAACCTTGTCTGTCGTGAGCGTCATAATTGCCACATCACATCACTTCTCAAAGACCTGCAATGGCTCCCAATCAAGCAGCACATCGACTTCAAGGTTTGGTCACTCACTTTTAGATCCTTTCATTCTTTAGGCTCCAGCCTATTTATCAGATCTACTTCTCAACCAGGCTAATCATCATACCACCCGCTTTTTGTAATCCAGCAGTCTACCAATACCTCGTACAAACCTCAAATCCCTTGGAGACCGTGCATTTAGTTCGTATGCTCCCAAAGCCTGGAACTCTCTCCCGACTTGCGTCCCAAAATCCCCTAACTTGACCACACTTAAAAAGAACTTGAAAGCGCACCATCTATTTATGACAACATTTAGTGGGTCCCTGGAATTCGTCCTTTGTGTGCTTATGCGTGCTGACACTGTTGCATGCTGCCACTAACCACATATGCATGCTGACCCTGTGTATGTCACCCATAACTAAGTTACTCATGGTGTTTATTGAGCATGTACGACTAACCATTCGATCGTTCTTTCTCTGCAGCAATTGTAAAGCGCCTAGAAAGAGATTGAGTTATATGGGGGAGCTTTATCAAATGTATTATCATTATTATGTCAAAATGCATGAATATGTTCGTTTGATGATAAATTAATCGCATTATTTGGCATACCTGTTTTTAATTTTTAGTCCTTTAAATGTTAATCTAAAATATAAAGCACTGCAACATTGCCTGCTAGTAGGGAAAGTTTACAGCTGAGTCAGCGTAACTCGGTTTGCCCATAATTACTTAGCTGGTTTTTCGTCATTCAATTTGATAGAGTTTCCTGTCATCCTAGTGCAGATGTCAGCAATGCATGTAGCAAGGGAGTTAAGAGAGCTTTGAATGCTCGAAGGCTGGGAGGGATCAAAGCATAGGTACAGCTTTCTGTCATCTGCATAGAAGTGAAAGCCTAGATTGTGCTTGTCGATCGCATCGGCAAGAAGGAAAATGTAACTTGCAAAAAGACGTGGACCAAGCACAGAGCCCAAGGGTACATTAAATTTCTTTGGTCTTATCCCTTTCCGCATTTATTTCTGACATCCACATATAGATGCAAGCAAACGTTTTTGAATTGAATGATGATAAAACCAACTTAATAATTACATACCTCGTATAAACCTCAACTCATTTGGAGACCGTGCATTTAGTTCGTATGCTCACAAAGTCTGGAACTCACTCCCGACTTGCGTCACAACATCCCCTAACTTGACCACATCTCAAAAGAATTTAAAAAACACACCTATTTAGGACAGCATTTAATGGGTCCCCGTGATTCGTCCTTCATGTATTTATGCGTGCTGACACTGTGTATGCTGCCACTAACCACACTTGCATGCTGAGCCTGTGCATGTCACCCATAACCATGTTATTTATGTTTATCAAGCATGATACCACTCACCATTCGATAGCGTTTCCTTTGCAGCAAATGTAAAGTGCCTAGAAAGAGATTGAATTCTCTGAGGGTGCTTTATTAAGTGTATTGTTATTATGGAAAGACAGATTGTGACTCAGACATTGGAAAGCTTAGATCAAAAAATCGGTTCTGCCAGCACATCTCCAGTTGCATCTGCACGAAATCCAAGTGTCGTGTTCAAAAGTGAACTCTCACTAGACGAGCACATCAGGTCCACAGTCATGTCTGCCTCCGCTCAGCTACATTGCTTTTCATTTTACTTTTTACATTTATCTAAAGTTTAGAAACGTTGCTAAATTTTCAACTTGCTTACTCATGAGTACTATGTCAAAATTGATCTATGGATTTGTGACATCAGGTCTCGACTTTTGTAACTCACTGCTTGCTGATCTAGCTGCTGGTGCAATCAGACACTTACAGCTGGTGCAAAGCTCCGAAATTAGGCTTGTCTGGCGCGAGTGTCCCAGGTATAATGCATTCCAAAATTCCTATGGAACGACACTTATTTTCCCACTGCCGACTATGGCACATCTTTTACAGCCGTCCTGAGCTGCTGCTTCCATGCTACTCACTTCCTCAACTCATGACTCAGCTGTACTTTCGGATTTAGCATTTTTGCATGAGATGGCGACTTTGGTAACCATAGGCGTAGCCAAAGTGACGTAAGCGTCGAGTTCGCTGTAGAGAACTCTTCATCGTAATACCCACATAGGCTTTGTGCCTCGGAGTCACAGGCAGAGGTAAGATAGAAAACTTTCCGCAGTGATACCACTCGGTCTTCTAGACTTTGTGGTTTACAGACGAAGCACAGGAATGATATATATGCATATATAAGCAAAAAGTAGTTGCACTTGCAAAAAGTCAAAAAATAAAAGCGATATTATCCGGTGAAGCTAAACCCATGAGCCGGAACGAGGGGTGATAGTTATACAGCTCCTTCGTTCCTACAGATGCATAGTGGACATATTAACGGCTCAGGGAGGGGGCGGATTTTGCTACAGAGGCCAAACTTTGACACTTTCGTCTGCCATCTGAAGAAACGATGTAAGGTCGCAGAGACAGAGGTCGAAGTCACGCAGTCGCTTTCTTGCTTGACTTTAGGACATTCTGAGACATTTAGGACGTGACAGGGCTGCGCTATTTCCTTAGAACGATGCAAGCTTAATGTGGAGGTTTTGGTCCAATGAGCTTTTGAGGTCGAATGCAAAACCTCGACCAGGGAATCGATCAATTTCTCGATAAACTTCGCCTAATTTCTAGGCCTCGGCGAGAGCTTTAATCGTGAGGCTTTAATCGTTGCTTCAAGTATTTCGCTAACATACGAGTCGGTAACAGTGTTTCGCTAGGATATTTTGGACTGGGCCACCCTAATTCTTAAACTAAAGCCTAGATAGGCAACTTAAGAGCGTTCAATACTTAGAGACGAACGGCATTAAGTGCACTGGAAGCGCCTCTTAAAAAGTCTCGGCAATCATTATCGACCGCCCCTCCAGTTCTCAGGGACGGTTCTAACTTTGAACCAAGAGTCCGAGCCTATGGGCAAGGTGCCCGCAAGTCGCCATCCGGGCTACGGGTTAAAGTCCTGCAGCAAGCAATTCTTTATCGCCCGCTGCAAGCGCTAGTCGCTCAGGCTCTTCTGCAGCTGCATAAATGAGGCTGCTGAATAATGGCACACCAGGTAAGGCGGTTGCTTTCACGACCTCGGTCCCGAGGTCGTGGGTTCGATTCCTGTGGTGGGCGATCCCTTATCGCCACTGCAAGCGGTGGTGATAGCCGTAAAGGCTCTTCTGTCGCTATACAAAAAGAGGCTGTTTAAGCAGCTAGGATTTTTTTTTTACATTTTACTTATGGCTTTTACCTCGATTCGGCCCCGCCTTTCTTGAAAGGATAGTTTCAAACGGGTCGGGATTTTCCGTCCACGTTACAGATAAATAAAAATGCGCGTCCGGTCGGCTGAGTCATACAGGCCAACTTGCTATTGGCTCGCGGCTGCCAAAGTTTTGGGGAAAACCAGTACGTCACCCCGCCCCCTAGCGTCACCCCACCCATTTACGTCAAGAGTTTATGACTCACACGCCCGACCCCAGTTAGAAGGGGCGGAGTTGGTGGCGTGTACGCATTTTCATTGGACGAGGCTTTGCGTCTGCCCGGCAGTCGTAGGGACCCTGCCTGCAAGGGAAAGTCCCGGGGTTTTCCTTGCTCGGTGTACTTGCCCCGCGGAATCGCTCTCAGACGTGATAGTCGCCGCTTCGACGAACCGACGCTACTATTGGAACGCGAAAAAACCCGCTCGGTGCCGAGATGTGTGCACCGCGTACTACGTCTGGCGGCGGCAAGCCAGTCGACGAGCGCAGAACCCCTGAAGGAGCTCCTGTCAGCGACATGGCCGTCGTCGCCGAGATCGCCATAATGCTGAGGGGCTTGGGTGACGAGCTGAACGGCGCGCGCGCCGCGTCATCTTCGCCGAAAGTTCGGCTTCGCCAAGCAGCGTTTCCTCCGTCGGCAGCGACTGCAGAGCATCGACAACGCTGAGTGAGCCGGCGACATCAATCGGCAGCTGAATTGAAATGGCGACGGCTCGCTGTCGTTGCCGACGACCCGACGGCAGCAATAACCTTTAGCGACAGCTAAGTGAACTCGGCACCTTAGTAGGCTTTCGCGAGTGCCGAGGCACGGCCTCGAGCGGCTACGCACGACCTGCGTGGCCGAAGGCCGGCTTTTGGCACCGCTTCCGGTCCCGATTTCGACGCCTGTCTTATTGTGGCATTTGCACCCCATCTGCGTCTGGTGAATCCATGCTGAGGCTCGGCCTTCAGGATCCATCAGCGCTGAATTGATTGGCGGTGTGGCCAGTGGCGGAGCTGTCAGTGGCCGATGACAGTGACAGCGACAGCGACAGAGTATGGGATCGAGTGCTCTCCATGCCTGCCTGCTACAGCAGGCATCTTTGGATGACTTCAGCACGACCAGTGAACGCTGGGTCGGAAATGTAAGCGCGCAGTTCATGAAGCTCTTGCGCATTCTAACAATCCGAATGCCTGGATCTCGATGTTATAAGGCTACTCGGAAGTAGAGAGGAAGCCCACGAGTATATCTAAATAAAAAGTTATTGGGGCTCTGTGTTTAGTATCGATATGACAGCCTTGCTGTCGTTTGCAAATGGCAGACAAATACGAAGACAGGGAAGACAGTGCGTATCCGCACTTGCTAATTGTGAGCTGCATGCTAGCTCTCGAGTGCTTAAATTTCGGATGCATGCTGGGAAAGTGGCCCCTGAGTTCCCTGCTCCTTTGCATCACCTGGGATCGATGCCAGCGTTTTTGATAGCCGGGCATTGTCTGTTTCATACTGTCCTCAGTTTCAACATTGGCAATCGGAACTAGGTCGTGACCGTGTCGCAGGACGTCTTTGCGGGTTTGTTACTTGAGTGCCTTTCTGGCTCACCCTTCACATCATCTCAAAGACAGAAGGGTAAGCCAGAGCCAGTGCATGATCTCGACTTTGAGGTCACTGGTCGTTCATATGTTTACAGGCATATTTGTAGTGCATTGGCATGTATAGCCGTGCATACAATGTACTCAAGGCCTACTTATGGAGCCTTTCGGGACACTCTCGCTCTCTCTATCGCTTGAATCATCTGCACGAAATCTATGCGTCCAGTTCCTAAGTGACCTTAACTTGTCGATCAAATCAGCTCCACAGTCGGCCTACGTTCAAGTATAGAACATTGCTAAAATTCGGGCCTTCTTAGATGGGGATACTACATCCAAATTGGTCCATGCATTTGTGAAATTAAGTCTCGACCTCTGTAACTCACTGCTAGCTGGTCTACTGGCTTGTGCAATCAGGCGACTACAGCCGATGCAAAACTGCAGCTAGGCTTGTCTGTCGTGAGCATATCAGTTGCCACATCACACCACTTCTCGCCGACCTACACTGGCTACGAGTCAAGCAAAGGATCAACTTCAAGGTTTTGTCACTCACTTTTAGGTCCCTTCATTCTTTGGCTCCGGCCTACATATCAGATCTACTCCCCCACCAGGCCAAGCATCGTACTGCCCCACTATTCAGAGTCTAGCTGTTTAAACCACACCTCGTACAAACCTCAAATCTTTTGGAGACTTTGCCTTTAGTGTGCATGCTCCCTAAGCCTGGAACTCACTCCAGACTAGCGTTACAACGCCCCCCGAGTTGATGTCATTTGCAAAGAAGCTAAACACCTCTTTCTGTTAAGCATTTTTGGTGTGTCCTTGTGGTTTGTCCTTTGTGTGCGGATGCGAGCTTATGTGTACTGCTGACACTGTGCATGCTACCACTACTCATAGTTCATATGTTGACAGTGTGCATGTCACCTCTAATCATGTTATGCTTGTTGACATTATTGATATTATTATTAAAAATACCAGAGCTTGATGCATTTCATTATATATGAACACAGTGCAGCAAATATGTCGACTTAAGTTTCGAAGCCCAAATGTGCAATTTTCATATGTCTGGTTCATTTTTTCCTAGTGCTCAAAAATGGATATAGGTAAATGTCAGATGATTCGATAGCCTCATTTTTATAGCAAGAGAATAGCCTCTGCGCCTATCATCTGCTTGCAGCAGGCAATACAAATTGCCTGCGGCGAGACTCGAACCCAAGACTTGGCTCGGACAGAGCCTGGTAGCTGACTCGACAACTGCATCGACTCAGCTTATCACTTGTTTTGCTATGCATCAATATTACCAACCGAGGTGAATCCCCTGAGCGACTTCTTTAGCCAGAAGAAACCCCATGCATGCACACCATCCTGATAAAGCCGTTAAAGCCATACTTATTGCTGCTTACTCGCGTCGTGTGGCGAAGCATGCAGGACTCCACTACTCTCTCGGCTGCTAATATAGGCACCACTGTTGACAGTCATGCTGCTGCCATTGCTTGTGCCTGGCTCGCCTGGCTTGACACCATCTAAAAATAAATCTCATCTAAAGTGCTTTGATATCGGCTAAAATAAGTAGTGTGCTGAAGCTCAGCAGAGCAGAGCAGGTGAAGTAATTGATTGAGCCAACGTGGTTCCTGTGTGACGTGATGTTCCAGTGGTGGTGGTGCACACATGGATCGAACGATCAGAAAGCAGTACAGCCACGGCGGTAATTTATGACGAATGCTCATGCAGGAAGTTGGGAAATCAGTTGGATCACATTTGGTGACCTACCAAGCAGAATGACCTTCCTTCCACCAACAGAGTTATGACATGGATGCATATTGCAGGTCTGCAGATACAGGCGGCCCAAGGTCGATTGCCACATTCACAGGGTAACTATCTTGTGCTTGCTTACCAACGTTGCCGAAGTTTAGGATGGGGTCGGGCCAGGGGCAGCGAGAGTAAAAGCTGCAGCAGCAAGGGCACACTGATACACACATAACATACGGCAAGCCGTTATAGCAAGAGCAAACAACTGCAGGTCCACGAAATCACGTGACTTAATGTCCTTCAAAGCAGAAGCAAGGCTCCGCATGCTTGCCTAGCTGCGTAGACCTTGTCAGCGTTAATCGTCCGGTATGCGTGTATGCATGCTCCACTTGTGCAGTGAATTCATTACTGCTAATCGTGATTTTCCATTTTCTTACATGTTTGCGTTTTTACACTTTCTTTCCAACCCGTATGAAGTGGCCAGAAAGAGATTTTGTTCTGCTTTCGAGTAATGGAAATACTTCATCTTGTCATGTTGCTATTATTGCTAACAAAACTATCAGAATTATTTAGGGAATCGTCGCAGCTGAATGCTGCGAATGCTGCTGTGCTGCTGCTACTTTGTCCTGCAAAGAATGTGACAGCTTCGAGAAAGTCAAACTGCCTAATCAAACTATCTGGTCATGTCACAGACATGAAGCAGCAATGATGAAATGCTTAATGCTCAACGTACTGCAGTTTATAAACCTACGGTGGCATGTACGTACTCAGGTCGGTTTGTCGAGCCGTGATGGCACACTAGGTAAGGCGGTTGCTTTCACGACCTCGGTCCCGAGGTCGTGAGTTCGATTCCTGCGGTGGGCGATTCTTTATTGCCACTGCAAGCGGTGGTGATAGCCCTAAAAGGCTCTTCTGTTGCTATACAAAAAGAGGCTGTTTAATCAGCTAGGATTTTTTTTGTCAATTGGCCAGAGATAACTGATTTAGGGCGACTCATTGTTGTACCTACTTACGATCCCTGGTATCCACAGCTCTGCATTAGGACATTGCAGATGAAAAGGTGCTGTGGAAATTAAAGAGCAAAGAGACAAATATTCTAGTGGGGAACAAACGACGCATCGAGAATTACAAGGAGCATGCAAGTAAGCAGCAGGGTGCTCTGATGCAGGCGCCACTACATCCCACGCTTCTGTGCCGCACAGCAATGCACCCGCAGCTCAGAGTTGTCAGTGTTGCTCAGTATTGTTCGTGAGCCGACAGTACCAATCTGGAAAAGGGGCGCAGTTCTTACGGGCAACGAGAAGTGACATGGTTGGTTACCGTCATGCACTGATTAGCAGCGGCAGTCGATTCAATAACATGCATCGCGTAGGCACTATGTTCACATGTGGTGAGCCGAAATCGATACATCCGGTCACCTATTTTCTTGTGGCAATGGACTAGTGAAATGGCCGCGATTGGCCTCGAATGCCTACTACCGACCCATATTAAAACCTCAAATCTAGCAAGTGCATTCCAGTAGTCAAGTTTTAGAGCAGACCGCTCTGCAGAGTCAGCGCTGCTTCGAGTGAGCGACCTCTCAAATAATGTCGACTCGGGTAGAGTCCCTCGGCTAGTTCTACTGGATCTCGCGGCTGCAGCTTTTGCTACCTTTTATCACGTATTCCTGCTTGAGCATCTATCACCTTGCATAGGCAGCACAGGAATTGCATTACTGTGGACTAGGGCTTATCTCAACGGAACATTTCAGAGTACTGATGTCAACGGCCCCGGGTGTTCTAGCGAGTCTTTAAATCACTAGCTATCCCAAGGATCTCTCCTAGGCGTGCTTCTTCTTAACGATTCGCACTCTCAATATTGCGAATGTGAAAATAAAAAAACCTAGCTGATTAAACAGCCTCTTTTTGTATAGCGACAGAGGAGCCTTTACGGCTATCGCCACCCCTTGCTGTAGTGATATAGGATCGCCCACCGCAGGAATCGAACCCACGACCTCGGGACCAAGGTCGTGAAAGCAACCGCCTTACCTAGTGTGCCATCACTGCTCACCTATCCAAGCACAATTTTGGCTTTCTTTAGAATGCAGATAGCACACAGCTCTCTGTCTGTGCTTTGCCAACCGGCCTCCACCTCAAACTCAATCAAATCCCTGTTCTGCAGCATGTATTGCTTACATTTGCACTTAGATGGCAGCAAAGTAAACTTGATCGAATTAAGTGACGAAAAAATCAACCCAATTCGAAAACCTAGTGCTACGCCACAAACGAAAAGATAACTTTCAAAATGGGCTCGGCTAAAATATCTCTAGAAGTCTCTGCACCGAATCTGGGTGTCCTGTTCGAAATGGTCTTTCACTGCCAGACCCCATCTAGCTGGCAGTCAGGCTCGCCCATTTTCAGCTCGGCAAAACGGCAAAAATGCAGGCCCGAATTGTTATCAGGCTGTTAGCCTGCTTCAGCTCGTCGACGTAAGTTGTTGATTTAGCTGATCGCTGCTCAAGCAGTCGAGCTTCACATTGTTTCTTCTTTTTATTTTAGAACCTGCAACAAGAACAGTGTGAGCGAGCATCGTTGCATAAGCGTTGGTAAAGTATGACTGACTGATCACGGTGCAACGCAATTTTTTCGTCCCTTGGTATTAAATAATGATAATAACAATAATAATACATTTGATAAAGCGCCCTCACAGAACACAATCTCTTTCTAGGCACTTTACATTTGCTGCAAAGGAAGCACGATCAGTGTTATTTTCTAATTGCTCTTGTATGGCCACTATTTCCTTCAAAATTGGCTTTTGTGATGAGCACAGTGACTGATTTGAATTCAATTCGGTTCCGATGAGAAAACTGTAAAATTCGCCACTTGCGGTTCACATTCAGTCTGAAAGAACAGCACACGAACCCAAATTAACACGTATTCACTTACAAGTCACACACAAACGACTGCTGAAATGGGTTCAGAAGGGAGTAGATTTTCTAGTATCATGGTTTTCTGCCTCCGACAGCATCGGAAATACATATCAGAAGTACTTGAAAGGTGGTGACTCATTGTCTAATGCCGTGACACATTGCTTGACGAGGCCGAGCTCGGTGTGCACGGATGGCATCTGCAGCTTCTCAGGCTGCTCACACAGCTGCTCTCACCAAATGCTCTCCCCTACAGAGAACTCGGTCCGCCGTCGCCAGTCTCTTTTTGTGATAGCATGTTTTAGCATCGAGGCAGGTGTCCCACGGGCAAAGAAAACAAGAAAACCTCGTGAAAGCGACCACGAAGTCCGTCTGGAATGACACCCACATTTTAAAGTCTCCAATTAACTCCCGGTCATAATCGCCATACTTAAAAGCACTCAGCCACACCTATATATGGATGTAGTCCTCTTAAGGGTATGAAGAGCAAGCCACAGCAAGAGATTGGTACAGTGGTGCAGTTAGGAAGCAGCGACTTTGAGGCTCGTTGATGACCTGTCTATGACTCGGGTTACAGGTGATTCCTAAAGCCTCGAGCAGACAGGCCACATGATTGCGGAAGCACAGCCCACAGGCCCACTGAAAAGTAAGGAAAAAGATGGCGGTGCTCACTGTGATCTGTTACTTTGATCTTATATTCTGTTACTTGATCGTGCTTTCTTCGCAGCAAATGTAAAGGGCCTAGAAAGAGATTCAGTTCTCGGAGGGCACCTACTCAAATGAATTGTTATTACTTTCACGGTTTCCCTCAACAAGTTCCACTCCTTGCACTCAGATTTCAAAAGCTCCACTGGACTTGGTAAGACTGTGGTCACTGATCATATCGTTGAGGTCTTTCTGGTGGGGGGAAGTACGGCCTTCTGTCGTCAGCTGCACCTGTGAAATTGTCACCTGGATGTCTGAAACATCTTCCTCTCTGTCTGACCAATTGCTGCTCTCTCCCAAAGATGGCCGATCCCTCTCCAGAGGGACGGGGACAAGGTTTAATTTTAGGCATACAGAATTAGGAAAATGCACTTTGCACCAACGGAAAAAACAAATACAAATCTGCGCACTAGTGTAAACAAAATATACAATTAATTCATCTATATAGCGCCCTAAGAGAACCTAATCTCTATTCAGGCGCTTCACATATGCCACAGGGCTCGAGCCAACGACCTCGGCCAGGCCTTAGTCGGGGCGAGCACCTTAACCGCTTGGCCAAACTAGCAGTCAAAGGCCTGCAGAGGCAAAACAGTTGTTGCAAATATTCTTTCACCAAAAGGGTGGGGCAGCTAAAATATTGACGAGAGAGTTCTCGGATCTAATACAGCAGCTGCAAAGCTATCAAATCATTTAAGTAGGTGGCAGCTGGAGGCAATAGCAGACAGCAGCCGCACGCAGAGGCAACAGAAAAAAGGCAGTAGACAGAGACATCAGTAAGAAAAGACAGCAGTAGACAGAGGTAGCAGCAGACTAAGACTTTGGCAACCGAAAAAGGCAGCAGCAGACAAAAGCAGCAGCAGCAGCAGCAGCCAGATCTAACATCGGACAGAGGCAGCAAGTGGCAGCTGCAGCCAAGCAAAAGAGAACTTGTTGATATCACGGGCCGGCTGCCCAACGAGAGGTTTTTTCAGATTCGTCAGTGTAGCCATGCGAAATTATTCTTTATTGGTGACAAGCTGCATACAAAATAAGTATTCAGGCCCATTATGCATGCCGCAGGGCCCGAGCCCACGGCTCGGGTCGTTAAAGTCAAACACTCCCCCCCCCCTGCCAAACCAGGGCCGCGACTCGAACGACCAGCGTAGAAGATAGCTCGTTTGATCAGCACCCCAGCTGATTTGAGTAAGATAGCGTCTGCAGTTGATGGAGGTGAGCTCCATTAAAGTATCGAGGCCCCTCTCACTCGCACCAGCTTTGGTGATGCAAAGGCGTTCAGAGCCCCCCCCCCCCCACAAGCCGTGCCAGCTCCGGACCCTCGGCCAAATCACTCTGGTGCTGTGCGGGGCTGAGTCTTTCGAACGCGAGGCTTGCAAACTCGGTGCAACTCGGAGCAGACAGCAGTACTCTACTCTTATGACAAGCTGTAGGCTCTGCTACTGACAGAAGTGATACGAAAGAGCTGCAGTGCCTATTGAACTAAAGTCCTTGGCCGGACAGGGCACTTGAAATGAGTGCTAGTCCTTAGTCCAGGGGTAAGGTCCTGAAGTGGGCGATCCATTATTGCCCACTGCACTCGGTGGTGATTGCCATAAAGGCTCTTCTGCCACCTATTTAAATAAGGCTGCTGAATAAGCAAACCTTCAACTTAAAAACCTTTAGTGCCTTGAAGCATGGCTAATGAATGGTTGATGCTTCGCCAATGCGTGGAGTGTGCCAAAGTAAAAGAGCACGGCAGCCACCAGGAATGAGCACCAGCCACAGCTTAAAGCTCACTAATTCGAAGCCCAAAATACAACTGAAAAACCATCACGTGAAGTAGATCTAAAGCAGAGATTGTGACACACTCAGTTAGCAATAATTCTTTTAATTCAGGAAATACTTACTAGAAATGATTACAACAATGATAAAAATACTATGACGTTTGTGCGGTACCAAAAGAACCAAATCTCTATCAAGTGGCACTTTACAAGTCTGCAAGAAAAGCAGTAAGCAACAAGGATTAATGACATTCACAGTAGCAAGCTTGTACGAGCATGCTAAAGCATAAAGAAGACAGTCATGGCCACTAGTTAGTAGAATCATGGAAAGTGAAATGCACTGAATCATGCTCTGGTAAGCACGGAAAACACAAAAAAGTAAAAAAAAAGACAATCGGGAGAAGGGAGAGCTGACCAGAACAGATGCACCTTTTTCTGAAACTTAAAAAATACAAGTTCATTGCAAGTAGCGACCGATGCAATATAGAGTCCCAAACTTTAGGTGCATTCGAACTGAAGGCCCGATCACAAAAATATTTCAATTTACTTCGAGAGATGGGGCGACAACTAAAAGCCGAGGAGAATGTGGTGCAAGAGCAAACCGGAATAGCTAGGATCTGGGAATAGTAGGCTGGTGCAAGACGGTGTATGCTCCCAAAGCCTGGAACTCCCTCCCGACCTGCGTCAGAACATCCCCTGACCTGACCACATTTAAAAGAAACTTTAAAACACACCTATTTAGGACAGCATTTAGTGGGTCCCTGTGATTCGTCCTTGTTGTGCTTATGCGTGCTGACACTGTGCATGCTGCCACTAACCACATTTGCATGCTGACCCTGTGCATGTCACCCCTAACCATATTATTCATTTTGTTTGTTTTTCAAGCATGATTTTACTTACTATTCTATTGCGTATCACTTTGCAGCAAATGTAAAGCGCCTAGAAAGAGATTAAGTTCTCTGAGGGCGCTTTATCAAGTGCAATATTATTATTATTATTATTAGCGACCTATAAGGCAGAGGGAGAATCGGAAAGTCAATTCGATGCTTGATAGGGAGCCAGTGAAGTTCAAGCAGATGTGGTTCATGCGAGAGTCATGCGTTTTGACAGATCAGACGAAGTACAAAACTAGCAGAACTATAATCTTGAGGGGGAACAAGTAAAGAAGCAAACTCGATTTCCTGGCTACTGTAGAATGTCTCCACCTACCGGTCATGATTCTGAATGTGGGGCCATCCGCCAGCCGCGGCCGGACCGTCAAGTGATCGGTCAGTGACCACGGGTCCACTCGTTCAGCCATTGGCAGCTTGTACAGGCTGCTTTCGCTGTCCTTGAGGTAAGGTGATTGGGCTTCACGACCTTGGTCGTGGACTCGAGTTCCTTTATAGCCCACCGGAAGCGGGGGAAGTGATGGTCGAAAAGGCTCTTCTGCTGCTTACTTTTACCTTGGATGCCTTTATGTACCTGACAGCATCAGCTAAGTGAGGCAGTTATATCAACACTATCTGCCGTTTTCTTTACTTGACATCTCCGTGCTTGTTTAAGACTATATCCTCAATCGGCCCTTTTATTTTTTAATATTTATATTAATATAATTTAATATTAATATTTAATATTACAATATATATATATATATATATATATATATATATATATATATATATATATATATATATATATATTAGTTATTCACTTTTGAAGCACCCTAAGAGAGCCTCATCTCTATCCAGGCGCTTCACAGGCGCTTCATATGTGTTTCACAGTGTCAGCACGCATAAGCACATGAAGGAAGAAGGCTGTTAAATAAACTGCTCGTTACTTTAGCTTGTCTATTCGAAATGCTGGCGGGCCTTTGCACCGCAAGGCAATGGGACTGATCTGTTCATTACCAGGCTACTTTTGTACAATTCGCTCGCAGCCATTTTGTAGGTATCTTTTGAAAGAATGCAACAGTTATTCCGTTCTCTAATCGAATATTTTTTGTTATAGCGTGACCACCAATACAGTTCATACGATAGTAATAAATTTATGACGAGCAAAGTATAATTGTAAATAAAATAGAAATAGATCCTTTTTCGATTAATTTATCGCCCGACACAATTTAATCGCGAAGTTTGCCCTTGTGTGATTTCCTTGAAACCGGTAGTTTGTTTTCTCGTTGTTGCAAATTTGCCAGGTCTCATTACAAAAAATCCAGGCTTAGCCAGCGTTGATCTGTTGCTGTGAGGCATAGATATAAATCTAGTTCTGGTCGATTTGCTAAGTGCAGGCCACACCCTCCCGGCAGTCAAGTTGCATCGAGATTGCTGTGAAAATCAATCTTCACTTATAATAGGCGCACCGTAAAACTGGCTAAAATTAAAAATTGAATTGTGCATCGAATTATGATATCGATAAGCAGGCTTTTGATCAGCGCGTTATTTAATTTCGTGCTTGAACGCTGTGGAGATTATCTTGCAGTGGTGCGGATACAAATGAAGAGCCTGATCGGGATAATCGGTCATGGCGGCTGTCAGCTGTCAGAGGGTGAGTCATTTCGGCCGAGCCTTCACGAGCCATACGCTCATATGAGGGTCTTGAATTGTCAAATTGAATAACGTGAGCTTTTTTGTGGGTATTTAACGTGATATTTTTTTTATTAACGTGAGATTTTTCGCGGGTTCACTCAGAATAGCTTAGCCTTAAAATGAGCTCGGCCGCTATATCTCCTGTAGTCTCTTCGCGAAATCTAGGGGTACGCAATCGGGATGAAGCTATCCTTCTCTAGATGACCGCATTAGCTCCGCAGTCAAATCTGCTTACCACTAACAACGCGAAACTGCCTGAATTCGTGAAGGCTTAGATGCAACGACTAAGTTGGTCCACGTATTCGTCACTTCCGTCTAGATTTCAATTTCTCCTTACGATCTTTATTACGTCCAACAATATACTTGCAAACTGGTGCAAAACGTTGCCGTTACGTCCATCTGTGGTGGGTGAACGTCGCAACTGCCACGGTACACCACCACTTCTGTATGACCTGCACTGGCTCCCAAAAAATCAGAGTATTGACTTCAAAATCTTATAGCTCACTTTTAGGTCCGTTCATTCTATACTGTGCTCCCGCTTATGTGGCTGAAATAATTAGCCTTTAATAGGAAGTAAAAACCAAAACCACCATTTTCTGATAGCGTTTGCTCGGTCCACGTAATTTATGTCCTTGTGCATGCTAAATTTAGACACCATCTCACCAATAATCCGTTTACAGGCTTTTTATTCCAGCATACATATATTTCATAGAAAGAGATGCAGTTATTTTACTGTTTAATACAAATGTTTTAATATCGCTATCTGTGTTATTTGCTTTCTCAACTGCTTCGCTATTTTGAGTTATCGCTCTAAATCGCTAGAAAATATTCATTGTGTGATTTCATTAGAAGCCACAATATCTTATTTTAGCGTTTGAAATAATTATTACGAATTTTGGCTTTCCCAGCGAGGATCTGCTGCAGCTGCGTGGCATAAATATCAGTCTCGCTCTATTGGTTTGGCAAGGTCGAGTTGCCAAGCGCCGGCCGCGCCCTCCCGGTTACCAGGCCTCTCCGTATTCTAGCGAATTATTTGTATTTTCATATAGATATTTTGCATCTGCCTGTAACTCCACTAAACCATGTAGAATTTGCCAACGTCATACCACAGTTATCCATAGAGCACATACAATGCAAGTGGCTTTCGGGGGAATCACTTTTACTACTTCCATAAAATTATCTCTCCTTTCTTTTTTGTCAAAGATTCCTGAAAATATTTTCATTGAGCAGCTGTTTGCACATATTGAAAATAACGAATTTCAGAAAATTTTAATCGGGGTTCAAGCGGCAGCACTCCACTGAAATAGCACTCCTTCGTGTAACCAATGACATTATGTGCAGCAAAATAGCGGGAATGTCACTGCTCGAGCTCTCTCTTTTATCTATCAGCTGCCTTCGACACTATTAATCACGATATCCTACTTGAAAAATTAAAGATCGGGCTGGCGGATGAGGCACTCGCGTTGTTTAAATCTTACTCGCCCAATTGCAATCAATCCGGGTTCTGGGGGGGGGGTCGGGTCGGGTCTCATTCACCAAACCAGTCACCCTTGGAGTTCTATAAGGGTTCGACCTCGGTCCTTTGCTATTCTCCATTTATAATCAACCTCTGAGAAAAGTGATTCGGACCCATGGAATAGGCCGTCAATTTCATGCTGACGATTCTCAGCTGTATTTGTCATTCAGACCGTCGGAATCTGCAGCAGTGACTGACAAACTGGATGCTTGCCCTGCAGACTTTTGAGGCTGAATGTTGAAAAATTTCCTAACTAAACGACGATAAAATGTAACTGCTACTCACAGGACACCACAAGCATGCGGGTGGACTAAAAGGCTTTATTCTTCTAATAGGCGATGCTGTTGTGCGACGACCATCATCGCGTGCTTGTAATTTTGGTGTCGTCTTCGACAAATGACTAAATTTTAAAAGCTTCATCAAGAAGACTGCTTCTACAGCTAGCCATCATGTCCAATCCCCATTTAAGATTAAGAACTGTCGTCCACGGTGTTTGGCAGAGAATTTAGCTAGCTCCTTGGTTCTGTCTCGGCTACATTATTGTAATTCCCTTTTGGCTGGGCTACCGAAAACGGCCATTAGGATACTGCAGCTGGTGATGCATACGGCTAGTTTACAAATCCGGTTTGACCAAGCATAACTTTTGCTGAAAGAGCTTGGATGGCTGCCGGTTGATTAACGAATAGAGTAGAGTTTTTACACTACACGAGGCCCGCCACGGCTTGGCTCCTCCAAACCTAGCTAAACAGCTACACCAGTTTCAGCCTCCGCGTTCCCTCTCGTTGTTCGCGGACAATAAATTAGCTGTCACTCCCCAGCTTAAAGACCGTTGGCGACAGAAGCTTTTTCTCAGCAGGTCATTGACTGCGGAACGCTGAGGAATTTATAAGCTTCCCTTCATTCGTATTTAAAAAGCGTAGAAAGAGACTTAGCTTTCACACGGCGCTATTAAAATGGCATTAGTATTTACTATTTTTATTACTTTTTCTTAAGCGATGTTGCCGCTGGCATAGTCGCTGCCCCACCATGTAGGGTCTAGGCTGCTACTCATGCGTGTTGTGGCTAATAGAGCCCTGGCTAGGCTTCACTGCGTTATTTGGTGACTTACTGCCGATGTAGCAACGAAAATGGTACGATCACCAGCCCGAGAGAGAGAGAGAGAGAGAGCCCATAGCTATTGATCATAGCCATGGGTAAGAGATCTGTCTCCACGTCCGATCTTGCCTGTAGCCAGAGGCGGTGCCAATATTTTCAGCTTTTTGGGGGGCATGATATGCCAGGTGATAAAAATTTATCGCACACAATTGTAGCGTTTATTCCACACGCGCTCGCCTAATGAAAGTTCATCGAATAGCAATAGGAGTAATAGGACATGAGATCGTCGTTACGACCGACGCCGAGAAATAGGGAGCGGGTCAGGTCACTGCTCCCGTCCTATTGTGGAGAGGAGGTAAAAAAATATTATTCATTTGTATAGCGCCCCAAGAGAACTTAATCTTTATTCAGGCGCTTCACGTGTGACTCAGGGCTCGAGCCCACGACCTCGGCCAGACCTTGGTCGGGGCGAGCACCTTAACCGCTGAACATATCCGGCTCGGCACCGCCTCCTCCCCTTCTCAACTTCTTCACCACCCCCACTCCATAGCTTTGCCACCGCTTGTAGTTGCTGATGTGATTGCCAAGCAGAATCTAGACTTTCACTTCTATGCGGATGACAGTCAGTTGTACCTTTGCTTTGATCCCTCCCAGCCTTCGAGCACCTCGAATTTTCTCAACTCACTTTCGGCATGTATTGATGACATCCGCACATGGTTGGCAGCAAATTTTCTAAAACTAAACGATGATAAAACTAACATACTAGTTATGGGCAAACCCAGTGTGACTCAGAAATAGGAAAGGTTGACGCTCAAAATTGGCTCTGCCAGCATATCTCCAGTTGAATCAGCTCGAAATCTAGGTGCCATGTTCCAAAGTGACATCTCGTTAGACGACCCCATCTTCTCCACAGTCAAGTCTGCCTACTTTCTGCTACATAACATTGCTAAAATTCGGGCTTGTTTAGATAAGGATACCACGTCTAAATTGGTCCATGCATTTGTAATATCCCGTCTTGGCTTCTGTAACTCACTGCTGCAGGCCTAGAGGCATGTGCAATCAGGTGCTTACAGCTGGTCCAAAACTGCAGCCAGGCTTGTCTGTCGTGAGCATCCCACTTGCCACATCACACCACTTTTTACCGACCTGCACTGGCTACCAGTAAAGCAACGGATTGACTTCAAGGTTTTGTCGCTCACTTTTAGGTCACTTTATCCTTTGGTTCCAGCCTATCTCTCAGACCTACTCCCCCACCAGGCCAAACACTGTACCACCGGCTTTTCGGAATCCAGCAGTTTACAATACCTCGTACAAACCTCAAATCCTTTGGAGATCTCGCATTTAGTTCGTATGCTCCCAAAGCCTGGAACTCACTCCTGATTTGCACAACATTTCCCGACTTGACCACATTAAAAAAGAATTTAAAAACACACCTATTTAGGACAGTATTTATTGGTTCCCTGTGAATCGTCCTGGATGTGCTTATGCATGCTGACACTGTGCAGGCTGCCACTAACCACACTTGGATGCTGACCCTGTGCATGTCGACCCTAACCATGTCATTCATGTTGTTTATCAAGCATGATATTACTTACCATTCAATCGCGTTTCCCTTTGCAGCAAATGTAAAGCGCCTAGAAAGAGATTTGAGTTCTCTGAGGGCCCTTTATCAAGTGCATTATTATTACTAATATTCTAGCTATACACTATACACTAACTGAAATAAGCGGAATCTACGTGCCCTGCTGTGTATTTGTTATGGCTAGTTGGCTGTTGACCACGTTTCGATATCGACGCAAGTCGCGTCGCCTTCTCGTAGTAAGGCTTCTGTGTACAGAACGCTGCTGTGTCAGTTTGCTTGCAAATATACAGCTGCTGAGGTCAGGTTGAGGTTCTGAGGTTTACTCGTTCGCCTCATCTGGCCAGCACCTGCCGGAATGCGACCGGCAGAAAAACACTAGACGGTCGTCACTTCATTTTCGAGAATGAAATAGGCAGCGAGGTAATGCCAAGCCAGCATTTCTGCTGGGTCGGCGAAGGGATGTTGCTTACCACGCGTCTTAGCAAAGGGATAAAGTGCTTGCTCTTCACGACCCAGGCCGTGGGTTCGAGTCCTACAATGGGCGATCTTTCATTGACCACTGCAAGCGGCGGTGGCAGCCGTAGAAGTGTTTCTGCTGCTACACAAATGAGGTTAAATCAGCGAAACTTCAACTTCGAAGTATCATGCTTTGAACATCATGCTAAACTAAGAAGGAAGAAACTAATGGCCACCGGTTAGTGCGCCCTCTCTCTGGCTAGTAAGGTGCATTGATACATGCACAGGTGTGCATGCACAGCATGTCTGAACCAAAAACAGATCAGTTAACTGAAGTGAAATGAAAGCTGATCTTAACAGATCGTCCATTGATGAGACTTAAATAGTGCAAGGTTATTGCAAGTAGTGACCGAACCGGAAGCAAGTTAAGACCTTTGCTGCATGCCAGCTGAAGGTTTCTTTTCCAAAAGATTTCAATTTTGGGCGATGGATGGATGGCAAGATGACCAGATATGGACGAACAGGTGGTGTGAGAGCATACGGGGGAGCATATGGGGGGACCAGGAGGTTAGATAGGCAAGTGGGTAGCTAGAAGTGGTGACCAGTATGACCAGAATAAGGATCCTGAATTCGATTCAATGCTTGATAAGGAGCTAATGACTCTCAGACAGAAGCAGTGTGTTGAGGCAGCTGTGCAGCTTAATGTCTACTTCAAGGAGGCTATGAGTAAGCTCACCCTAAAATTCATCTCCCAATCAAAGAAGAATACTAGCCCTCCAGACCCTATACACACTGTTCCACTTTTACGATGCAGGTCTGCTGCTGCCATGCACAACATAACATCTATCTCCTTAGCCTCAGGTCTTGTCCCTGAATAACAATGATAATAATAATAATAGTAATAAATTCACTTGATATAACACCCTCAGAGAACTCAATCTCTTTCTAGGCACGTCACATCTGCTGCAAAGAAATCAAGATCGAATGTTTAGAGGTAGCATGTAGAATAAACAACAAGAATAACATGGTTAGGGTGACATGCACAGGGTCAACATGCAAGTGTGGTTAGTGGCTGCATGCACAGTGTCAGCACACATAAGGGCATAAAGGATGAATCACAGCATCCCACTAAATGCAAATATGTCATAAATGTCATAGCTAATGTCATAAATAGATGCATTTTTAATTTCTTTTTTTTAATTTGATCAAGTCACGAGATGTCGTGACGGAAGTCGGGAGTGAGTTGCGGGCTTTGGGAGCATACGAACTAAAGACACGGTCTCCAAAGGATTTGAGATTTGTGCGAGGTATGGATAAACAGATTCCAAAAAGCAGGTGGTACGGTGCTTAGCCTGGTGGGGGAGTAGGTCTGATAGGTACCATTCAAAAAGGCTGTATCTAGGCAATTCATTAAGAAAGCGGCACTAGTCCAAGAGAACTTTAGCAACTTCTGCCCGGTCTCCCTACTGTCTTGTGTATTAAAGACACTTAAACAGGTAGTGGCAGACCAACCAAACTCTTACATCTCCCAACTTCCATCACGACATCCCTGACTTGACCACATTAAAAAAAAATTAAAATCGCACCTATTTATCACAGCCTTTAGTGGGTCCACGTGATTCATCCTTTACGTGCTTATGCGTGCTGACACTGTTGCATGCTGCCACTACCCACACTTGCATGCTGACCCTGTGCATATCACCCCTAACCATGTTATTCATGTTGTTTATCAAACATGATACCACTCAACATTCGATCGTGTTTCCTTCGCAGCAAATGAAAAGCGCCTATGAAGAAATTGAGTTCTCCGAGGGTGCTTTATCAAATGTATTTTTATTATTACATTGAAAATTCAAACCTACCAAGTAAGTTCCAGTCTAGTTATAGAACTAATCAGTCCACAGAGGCAGCATTGCATCGGATGTAAAAGGAAATTCGGAGGAATGCAGACTTAGGTAAACTCTCTCTGCTCTTTTGCTTGATCTTTCGGCAACGTTTGAACTATTGGTCATCTAGTCCTTCTCGAGCGCCTCTCATCTCGCCTGGGCATTACTGGCAGTGCGATGCAAGGGTTTAGGCCCTTTGGGTTAAGCCTCACGCTTTTAACAACCGTGGTTAAGGTGAATGGCCATCAATAATTTGGTAATGCTTTCTATACAGCATCTGTAAAGTGCCTAGAAGAAATTCAGTTCTCTGAGTGTGCTATACAAATGTATTACTCTTATTATTATAATGCATTTGATGACCGAGGTCACTAGGCATGAAGAGAAGTAGTCTTGTGACCTCCCTTAGTCCAGGTATAGTAATTCGACCAGTATAGTGAACTCACTTTCAGTAATTTCTTTGTAGCAGTGGAAAATAGAAGTGTGCTTCCAAATAACACATAAACAAGATTATACTTATGAGTGAAAACCCTAGCATCAATTAGGAAAGGTACGTTTTACATACGGAATCTTCATTGACCAAAAATTCACATTGCATTGTAATAACATTGTGTGATATAATATCATATAATATAGTTCATTTGTATAGCACCCTAAGAGAACTTAAGCTTCACATATGTCACGGGGCTCAAGCCTACGATGTCGGTCATCACATTGACCTTGGTTGGGGCACACATCTCAATCCTAGTAAATATATTGTCCATCTTAACCAGTTTTGTTGGGCACCATCTGGACTCCAGTCTGTCACCATATTTCCCCAGTGCAGCTGTTTAAAAACCCTACGTTCAACAGAATAGCTTGTGGTGTTTCATTTACTGCCTCCTGGCAATGATTGTTGTTAATGACATTGAACTAAATTATAAATTCATTACTGTTGCTATGTGTTTTCCATAGCTCTACAATGAGTCTGGTAGCTATAACAACGCTGTTGGTGCTGACTTACCAGAAGTCCCACCAGCAACTGGGATCGTTTATATGCAAATTAGAGCAGCCTGTTTTGGGCCATTTGATGCTCAAACCTCTTTGCTTGACTTTCAGAATCGTCCAGTTTGCTCAAGTCGGCGTATGAATTGAAAGCTTGCCGTTAGGCTAGGTGAATTTATTTTTCAGGGTGAAAGCGTCTGATTTTGTACAAATATCGTTGGTTTGGGTCTGAAAGAGGATAGCATCGCATCTGTACACGGCTTTCCTCGAACCCAGCAGACAGCGGAGCACCCAATAAGATAAGCACGTAGACGGCCTCTCGGTTGGCACCCTCCAAAACGCCAGGGGGCAGCATGGGTAGGATGACGACATCCTTTTGCCCATATGAAACGTCAAATGCCGGACCTCGTAGTCGAATAGGACTCGGAGGTGGTTAGCTTAGACTTCATAGTACTATTCGACAACAATGCCGACCCCTGGTGATCTTGGCCCAGTCAAGGTCGATAACTATTGTGGCATCGGTGCAAGGGCTCTGCTGGCAAGGGGCTTCAGGTCAGCCACGGTTCGACTTCCTTGGTCGGTGCTCTTGGCTGTTGGTTTCCGGTGAGTGAGGGGTGCCTCAGGAATCCTCGAATCCCTGAATCCCGAGCGACCCACAAGCGGGCTCGACGGATCTTCTGCACCATTCAGTGGTGGATTAGAGCCTGATGTCACCCTTCCGATGCCGGATCGATGGGGGTCCACCTTGGGATTATGGAACTTTGTGTACACAGTGGATGAGTTCCTTAGTGATCGTATCGGCATTTCTATGCAGACGAACAAGATAGAAAGTGTATGGCATGGCATCAAAGCAGGCAGAACGTAGAGCGAGCGATGTTGAGGGTCAAATGACTACCTCCCAAACTGGCAGTGGCGTTGGCTGCTATCGGAAGTAGGTTCAGGGCTATAGGGCGTGGCAGCCGACCTCTGCAGCTTGAAGTTTGAGAAAGGCAACAGCCCCCTGCAGGCTCGGCCATAAGCTGTCAAGCGATCAAAACAGCTATCACAGCGCCAGTAGAAATGCACTCAAAAGGTCGCACGTTTCATGCAGTGGACAGATCCTCAAACGACCAGCAGCAAAAACAGCCCTGCGACATGCAACTGCAGAGGTCGGCATGCGTGAGGCAAGCAGCAGTATATGCCAGGCTAGGCATTCGTGCCGAGACCTGATCGAACCACATGCCCCTGTGACGAAGTCATGGCGACCTGCTGTCAAGTCGGCCTACTTTCAGCTGAGGAACACTGCCAAAACAATTCAGCGCCTGCTGTGACAAGAGTACGACAGCCAAAATAGTGCACACGTATGTGACTGTCAAACCCAGATTCCTGCATTTCCCTGTGCTAAGGACTTGTGGCTTGTGCACATAATCACGTGCAAATGGTGCAAAACTCAGCAGCTCGTCTGGTCTGTCATCAACTGCACCCAGTGTACATCTAGATGGGCTGCCTCCGACTGAATCCGGGACTTTCTTGGACCAGTCTACCTATCCGACCACCTTGCTCATCACTGCACATTATTATTATTGCACATATTAATAATGATAATAATAGTAATAACAATACTGATAATTTTGTTAAAGTGCCCTCAGAGAACTCAATATTTTTAGACACTTTACAAGTACTGCAAACGGAGCATGACTAAATGGTTAGTGGAAGCACCCTCAATGACTACAAGCATAACATGGTTAGGGGTGACATGCACATGGTCACCATGCATTTATTAGTGGCATCATGCATGGTGTCAGCACGCATCTGCACACAAAGGACGAATCGCATGCATCCACTAATGCTGTGATAAATAAATGCATTTAGCTTCTTTTTAAATGTGGTCAAGTCAGAGGATGCCGTGATGCCAGTCGGAAGTGAGTTCCGGGCTTCGGGAGCATGCGAACTAAAGGCAAGGTCTCCAAAGTTTCGATTGTGCTTTTGCACTCAAGCCATCAACCACCTGCATGTTCTGATACTCGTTATATCAGTTCATGGCGGTTGCAGCAGCTTGCACTGATCGAGCAACCCAATCACCGAGAAGGTAAGCTAACCACCTTCACGTTACCTGGAGGAGGGTTGTGATCTACTCTAGGAGGCTACTAAAGGTGGAGCTGAGGCAATGTGATTATAAGCTCGAAAGTGTGAGAGTAAGTTATTCTGACCTCTTACAATCGAGAGGTAAGACTTACTTTTAAGAGGTAAGAGGGCTACACCTACTGCCATAACACAGGCTCCTAGCCCACGGCTTCAGTGAGCACGTGGGATGTTTACGTGATCCTCGTTAAAATCTCTCTATCAAAAAGAACTGCAGGATGGTCGAAGGTTGCCTTCTTATTTTTAAAAGATGAACGATGAAAATGCAAAGGTCTCATGTGCCAGGTAGTGGGTAAATATAGGGCTGCTTTTAGAACCTAGTATCGATCAGCCATCATCCCACGATTTGTGCACCCTAGTCGGGTTCTGATGAACGTGCTTTCGAAGTCCACATTAGGCCACTCACCAGCCTGTTTTAGCCAATTAGAGAAGATTACACTTACATTTAACAGACATCAATTTGGCTCGAGGATCTGTACATAAAATGCAAAAATTAAAGAAAAGCAAAAAGTCTGAAGACGAAGGAGAAAACAGCACAACCAACTTTAAAATTTTAAACTACAGACTACAAAATATCCAATTCCAACATCCAGGAACCGCTAATAAATTCTTGGACTGTCATAATCTGGCTGATGTAGCATGCCAAATTTTCACTGCCTCCCATATTAAATTGCTAGTGCCATCCTAGGCCGGGATAAAAAAAAGAAAGCTCACAACCTCAGTAGTTCAAAGCCTAAAGTATGACGAAATAATTATTTGATGAGTTTGGCCTCTTTCTATTCTAAAATACAAATTATCCAATATTTGGTTACTAAACACTGTGAGGAGCCGAAAATAACATCAGGCATTTCCATTATCCAACAGCATACATGAAAACATTCTGTATCTGTACAGCACCTCAAGAGAACATAGTCATTATCCAGCTGCTTTGCATATGCAGCTCGGGCTCGGGCCCACGACCTCGGTCGTCAAAGGTGAGCACCTTAACCCCTGGGCAGTGGCAGAGCCAAATGGCAGTGGGGCAATCGCCACATTATGGACAGAGGTAAGTACCTCGTATATCCTGGGGCAAATTTTCCCATGCCTTGGTGTGAGGGTTGGGCGGCAAGGTACCCTTGCCGCCCAACCCTCCCACCTGAACCCTTACCCCCAGCCTGAAACTCCTGGCTCGGCCTCTACCCCAAAACAGGGCCACGGTAATAGTAATAACAATAAGTCGTTTTCGTAGCACCGAAAGTGAAAGCTGAAGCTCTACCTGAGCATATTGCAGCTCACTGCAAGAGAAGCCACCGACAAGAGTAAATGAGAAGCAATTTATCAGGCTTAGACAAACATGCAAAAGCACCAGCTCATCTTGCTCAGAAAACCATGCATAATCATACTCGAAGATATTCGTGATAGCTGGTTAGTAGACGCCCAGTAATAACATGCCGCAAAAGACAAGTTCACTGTGGTTCAGGAAAGCCTGAGCGAAATTGATACTAGGCATCAGCGTTTGGCTTTGTCAACTAGGTAGGTTTGACCATAATCATTATTATAATAGTCTCAATAGTAATATTAAAATTAATAATTATCATTATCATTATAGGGGCTCAAGAGCAAGATTCTTTTTTAAAGGGTCTAAGAGGGCTGTTCAGCTTCGGTCCGACCCTTCAGGCTCTCCAAATGGAGTTCTAATATCGTTTTGAACAAACCTAACGATATGTGCCGAACGGTGGGTGTGCCTTTGCAGCTCAGCCCCGGGCATTAAAACTAAATTTTAGAGTTGGATCCATAAATTAGTCGGAGCTGCTACCTTTGGTGGCAAACCTTGGCACGAGCCTGCACGGTATTTTCTTATAAGGAAGCAGTCTGCTTTCTCCTAAGTTGGAACTAAATAAATACACCAGCTCGACAGCCAGCATGCCGGAGGGAGTGGCTCAAGCCCTCCCGATGAGAGAGTGCCGATTTCTTTTTTAGGTAGAGGTCCTCAACAGCTTCAATGCTGCGAGCCGCATTTCGACAGTTCCATATTTCTGAGCCGATCCTTTGGCAGACGTGCTTAGAGTCTTGACCAAGAAATGAAGGCAGATATTTAACGAGGACACTGAATATGCTGTTGGCGGTTCAGGTCCGTGATCAAAACACTTGTCAACTATCCAACTGGCCAGTCGGCTTGGATGTTAGGCCCATATAAGTTCAGCTATTGATTCTGTAATTTGCTGGCAGTCGATGTGTTTTGCTACCGGTTGCCATGAACTTATTCCCATCTCTAGGGCTGAAGCTTATTTGCAGCAACAGATCAGCCAACCACAGAATACAGAAAAATCCCGGTATCGAACAAGAATTAATAATAATAATAATAATGCACTTGATAAAGCGCCTTCAGATAACTCAATCTCTTTCTAGGCGCTTTAGATTTACTGCAAAGGGAAATGCAATTGAATGGTGAGTAATATCATGCTTGATAAACAACATGAGTAACATGGTTAGGGGTGACATGCACAGGGTAAGCATGCAAATGTGGTTAGTGGCAGCATGCACAGTGTCAGCACGCATAAGCACACGAAGGACGAATCACAGGGACCCACTAAATGCTGTCCTAAATAGGTGTGTTTTTAAGTTCTTGTCAGTAACAGGCAGCTTTGTAATTACTCGCTGCGGGCAGCCTCTCTCAAAAAGGATATTCAATCACACGCAACTCCGGCCGGACGGCAGAAATGAGAAATAAGGCTGTGGACGCTCCAGCATCGACGGCAATGCCCGGCTGAAAGTAGACATTCCAACTACCAACCAATTATACACTCAGGACAGCAGTCTGAGCCATACCCTCGTTTTGAGTCACGATTCTAAAGAGGCTGGCAAGGCACGATCGAGCTGGCTGCTATTCTACATTTTGGTTTCTGCGATGCATTGAATTATTCGGGGAGCTAGTCTGTTGATGCTTATGCAGAGGATCCTTGCGAAGTTGTTGGGACCGTCTGCTGCTGCTGCCAGAAGAGCTGGCGACACCGGATGACTTAGTCAGCTGCAGACGACTCCGGACGGAAGCGCTATTGGATAGATGGCTCAGCCATGTGCTGCAGAAAAACGTTGCACTCCACTCTGCAGTCGGCCAGCGAGCACCGACAATGAGTCAAGCCGCAACAACTCGTGCTCTTATTGCCTCTGCCCGCAAGGCAGTGAACTGTGCCCGAATGGACTTTGGAGCCTCCTGTTGCAACAAACGCCTCAAAAATGCTGCTGGTAGCAGCACTGCAGAGCCAGCTGCTCAGCTGCAAGCAGCAGCATCTACTGTAGCAGCAGCAGCAGCTTCGATGATGCACTTTTGAAGCAGCTGCCGGCGTCCGCCATACAAAAGCTGCGAGCACACAGCTGCCCAGGCAAGGAAGCAGGCAGTGCTGGTCGATGAGCCGTCACACAGATAATAAACAGCAGGAAAGGTCTGCTGCTTATCAAGCACAACGTCAAAATGAGCAGGCAGCCACCGGAAAGGCAGTTGCTCTCATCACAGCAGCAGGCAGAAGCAGCATCAACAGCAGCAGCAGCATCAACAGCAGCAGCAACTGCTTAAGCTGCAGGGGCACCGGTTGAGCGAAGGCCAGCAGCCTAAGGTCACGCAGCAGCAGCAGCAGCAGCATCTCAGCTCGAGGGGGCAGCTAGTTCGCAGGTCAACGACGATAATTCCCAGCTGGCGTACATACACTCTAATGCCCCTTGGTGTACATCGTCGTCAGAACTCGTGGGGATTTAAGAAGATCCTAGTCGGGCTATTCTGGACTATTGCTCTATTAGGCCCGGAAGACGGCGAGCATACACACGCACATACACACGCACATACATACGCACATACACACGCACATACACACGCACATACACACGCACAAGCACATGCACGCACACAAACACACGCACACACATGCGTGCACGCACACACACACGAGTGTAAGTACACAAGCAGGGCTTCTGGGGATTGCCCTCGGGTAGGCGGCTTCAGCTGTCAAGCTGTAGGCGTCATGAGCTGAGGCACTGGTCACAAGCTATGCAAACAGCCAGGCATGGAGCACGTGTTGCTCCCCTTCCTTAGGCAGAATGATGCTGCAAATGAACTTAAAGGTCACCAGCTGTTGCTCACATCCGAAAGGGTTGCTGCAGGACACCGTGGTTCGAGCTCCGAATAGAGATTACGTTCTCTTAGGACGCCACACAGATGAAAAGGAATATTGTTACATTGTATTATTACATCGGAACGCGAGCTCCGACAGAGTGGCTGGGCTGAAAGCAGCCGACGTCATTGGCCCCCTCCGGCAGTAAAGGAACTGTGCTGGGACTGCAGCATCCAGATCACTACCCCTGGCCTCCCTCCCGTAGTGTAATCCTCTGAGTAACGGGCAAGTGGAGAAGACAATTGTCTGGTCAGCAGATGCAGCGATGACAAAAAATGTTCAGCGATGGGTAAATCTGTGGGCGCAGTCATGAGCACCACCCAATTCGTCCATCGGGGGACTGGCTCCCTACTGAAGCCACTTTACTGCAGGGTCTCCGGTTGGAAACCCTGCTGCCTCTTGGTGAGCATGCATTAGTTGCAGTAAACCACCACCAGTTGTTGGCTAGCTAACGGTTGCTTAGCAGAGTGGAAACGATAGCCCAAGAAGAACCTGTTTTTGCAGAACTTGTTTTGCGCGAAACGGTAGGTAGGGGCACTGGCAAGAAAGATGTGGATCCCCGCTGAGGTCGGCAGCTATCACCAACATCTTACCTGCTGCAATTTGCTTTCGGGCAAAATATTCGACAAAATCCAACGCCTTTCAACCAGATTCCTCAAAGTAGGGCACTGCTACCTTCCTGACCAAAGCAGCATGCCACGACCAGCAGCCGAGTCTACATTTTCCACTATACACTGATCGTCAGTGCGATTCAGCAGATCCATTCCTACTACTTCGCTGCAAAGATGTAGGATTGACAGCCTCGTTGCCAGTCGAGCTGCTATTTCCGTTGCTATGTGACGCCATGGATCTTATTTGTCAATTGCTTGGCTGGTCCCGACGAGCAGCACTCTGTTGCCACGCTACTAGCAGAGTAGTCATCGAACAGCACGACAACAGCAGCAAGCGGTCGAATCTGGAGGTAGCATCGGTACACATTTAGCAGTACGCCGAGTAAGAGCTGCCCAGTAGCACTGCATGCTTGCAGTCTTGGCAATCGTGATTAGTGCAGCAGAGGATGATGTAGTAAAGCCGAAGCAGGCCATTTGCAGGTGCGGCTCCCTTCAAGAACATTAAGTAAGCATTCATTATGGTGGCTACCGAGAAGCATGCTGTCTCAACAACTTAAGCCAATAGAACATTGAACCATAAAGTCAGCCTATGATATGCTCGGCCAACAGTGCCTATCTAGACAAGAGTGAGTGAAGGCAGATTCGAGCTATTGCTCAGTATCGTCCTTGACCTTGCCAGACCAGCCAAAACATTAAGCAGGCACCGAGCTATGAAGAACTAGCATATGGAAAGTGCTTAGAGATTTAGTTCTCTAAGTGTTGTATATAAACTGTCTTATTATAATTGTCATTATTATTATTATCATGTCAAGCAATTCATAGATTTTGTGTGTGTGTGTGTGTTTGCATGCGCGTATGAGTGCATTCTCGTTAGACGACCACATCAGCTCCACAGTCAAGTCAGCCTACTTTCAGCTACACAGCATTGCTAAAATTCGGGCTTGTTTAGATAAGGATACCACGTCTAAGTTGGTCCATGCATTCGTGACATCTCGTCTCGACTTCTGCAACTCACTGCTTACTGGCCTACCGGCATGTGCGATCAGGCGATTGCAGCTGTTGCAAAACTCTGCAGCTAGGCTTGTCTGTCGTGAGCGGCGCAGTTGCCACATCACACCACTTCTCGCCGACCTGCACTGGCTACCAGTCAAGCAACGGATTGACTTCAAGGTTTTGTCACTCACTTTTAGGTCACTTCATCCTTTGGCTCCAGCCTATCCCTCAGATCTACTCCCCCACCAGGCCAAGAATCGTACCACCCGCTTTTTGGAATCCAACAGTCTACCAACACCTCGTACAAACCTGAAATCCTTTGGAGACCGTGCATTTAGTTCGTATGCTCCCAAAGCCTGAAATTCACTCCCTACTTGCGTCAGAAAATCCCCTGACTTGACCACATTTAAAAAGAACTTGAAAACACCTATTTAGGACAGTATTTAGTGGGTCCCTGTGATTCGTCCTTGATGTGCTTATGCGTGCTGACACTGTGCCTGCTGCCACTAACCACATTTGCATGCTGGCCCTGTGCATGTCACCACTAACCATGTTATCCATGCTGTTTGTTTATCAAGCATGATATTACTCACCATCCAATTGAATTTCCCTTTGCAGCAAATGTAAAGCGCCTAGAAAGAGATTGAGTTCTCTGAGGGCGCTTTATCAAGTGCATTATTATTATCAAAGTTATTCAACCTATCAAAGTAAACATATAGTGGTATCTGTTCAGCCAGAGCACTTGAACAAACGTTGCAGCCTGCTGTATCGTGTAGTACTAAACCGAATTTGCCCTTCCTGGTCCCTTTTCCTCTATGCCCACGTTCTCCTTAGCAGCTAGCTTTGTAATGTCAGATTACTACGTCTAAATTATCTTTGACGTTAGCTGGTACACCAGCAAACAGCCCTCAAGCAAACAAACACGATGTAACACGATCTTCGTCCCTGGCAAGCAGAGGCCTGTAAAGGAGGTGGTTCTGGGTTCATCCCCAAGCGCCTTCGGCAAGGGAAAATTGGCTGAAAATTGGCCTGGCCACGCACCAAGTGGCGGCAAGCAGCAGCCGGCAGCGGCTGCTGCTTGCTGCCGGCCAACCGGGTGTCGGACTCGGCTCCCACCTACCAGGCTAGCGGAGGCAGCTGCCACCTCTGCCTCTGGCTTTGCTTCTGCTGGCGGGTAAGTGTTATTTTCTAATTGCTGATGCCTCGGAAGTTTAAAAAATAGTAACTATTCCCTACAAACTTTGTGTTTTTTGTGACCAGGAGAGGGAATAACCTGAAATCGACCCATTTCCAATGAGAAACCCGACAAGTTAGCATCTTGCGGTTCACATTTAATCAGATATACCAGCAAGTTAATCAGAATTAACAATTATTAACATTCGAGTAATCCAAAGTAGACTAGTCAAAGGGATCCAGACATGAGTAGATGTTCTACGTTTGCGGCTATACTGCAATTACTTTTCGAAGAAGCCCCAAACATAGTTCCCTGTCATGTTTCAGTTATACTGTCCTTAGGAACAACATTCAGAATTCAGCATTTCAAGGTGAAAGTGCTCGAACTGTATTTTTTGAGTGAGCTCCAGTTCCTCTTGGATTTTTCAAAATGAGGATCAATGATATCGGCTCTTAGGGAATAATTCTGAATCCCATTAAGGAATGATTGGGCACACCAAGTGTGACTCGGAAATTGGAAAGCTTAACACTCAAAATCGGCTCTGCCAGCATATCTCCTATTGCATATGCACAAAATCTATGTGTCCTGTTCCGAAGTGACCTTCCACTTGATGGCCATATAAGTTCTACAGTCAAGTCTGCCTACTTTCAGGCACATAACATAGCTAAAATTCGGGCTTGGTTAGAAGGGATATTAGATTCAAATAGGTTCAGGCATTTGTGATATCTCATCTCGACTTTTGTAACTCACTGCTTACTAATCAACCGGTCTGTGCAATCAGATGCTTGGAATTGGAGTAAAAACTCTGCAGCTAGGCTTGTCTATCGTGAGCGTCGCAGCTGCCACATCACACCACTTCTCGCCGACCTGCAATAGGTCTCAATCAGGCAGAGTATTGACTTCACGATTCGGTAACTCACTTTTAATTCTCTTCCTTCTCTGGGCTACCCTGAAGATCTACCACCGACCAGGCTAAGTATCGCACCACCTGCTTTTCTAACTCGAATAGCTATACCTCGTACGAACCTCAAATCCTTTGGAGACCACACCTTTCGTTCGTTGGCTCCCAAAGCATGGCACTCAGTCCTACTGACATTACGACATCCCCTGATTCGGTATTTAAAAAAGCTATATGCACCGGCATATCGCGGTTATTAGTGGGTCCTCGTGATTTGTTCTTTGTGCACTTATGCGTGCAGCATTAGTGGTATGCACACGGTAGATGCATTGCGAGTGCCAACACTCAGATGCACATGCAACACTTGAGCCCTGCAGGCTATCGCTTACTTGTTTCTGCTGCAAATACAGGGCAGAGGAGAACGACAGGAGTGACGGAGGTCAAGGAGTTCACGTGTAAACTAACGAGATCAAGGAAACACAGAGCCACCGAGATCCAGAGTGCTGTGCAAGAACTCAGTGCTCTATAGCAAACAGGCAACATGCTATGCTTTAGCTAGACCAACATTTTGTTCAATAGATTTCCAAAAGCGATGCTATTAATGTCGAGAGATTTAGGGCTCAATAGCCTTCTAGCAGTGAAGGCTTTTACCACGTCATTGGCAAAGCACAAGAGCTGCTGGGCTGCAGTAGCAAGCCACGTGACTACATGGTCAGCTGACCTCACTCGATCGTGAGTCAGTCACTCACAGTCAGTACCAGGCAGTGCTTCCGATTAGGTTCTTTGCTAATTGGCCTCATGTGGGCAACCGGGTCAAGATGTCGATAAACACCCGAGATAAACGGCTGCTTAGGAAAATATCAGGACAATGCGATCGCAAGGCATCAGAACAAGGCTTTCGGTTATAGAGCTCTCCTTCATCTTTCATAGTCCCTTGGTGTGCTACAAAGCGAAACATTCCATTTTTGCTCGAGGCCTGACACCTTTATGACTAGGTGCTAGATGAGTTCGCAGTTAGTCCACGAACAAAAGTAAAAGTGCTTTCTCGAAATCAGCCCTCCGAAAACTTGGCAGCAGCAAGCAACCACAAATACTTACCTCGGGGCTTGGTCGAGTCAGGGGATCCTGCATGCATGGGTTTGTTCCAATACGATTAGTTAAACTGCTGCTGACTGTCGACCATAAATGTCTAGCTTTAAGGATCAGAATACGATTGCGAGAAAAGAAATTGAGGTGCTAATCCAGCTAATCCTCGTTTCTATAGCAGCAGAAGAGGCTGCGTGGCTACAAATCACTTGCTCAACAAAACTAACGATAAAATTAAAACAACTAACCTACTAAAATTAATTCTATGTACTGTGTTTGGCTGTGCTGTCCTACTCATCCTTGTGTAAGCATGCCCAAATTTTTGCAATGATACGGAGCTGATAGTGCACAAGACTTGACAGTGAAGCCCATTTGATCATATAAGCGAAAGGCCACTTTGAAAAGAAAAAACAGATTGTACGCAAAAGCTAAAGGAGATATACTGGCCGGGCTTATTCTGAACGACTGATATTCCAACTTATAAGTAACATTGGGTTTGCCTTTTCATCATTTAACCTTAGAAGGTTTTCTGTCATCCGAGTGTGAATGTCAGTAGTTCGTGCTATAAAAGAGCTAAGATTGCTGGAATGTGGTGGAAGGCAGGGAGATATCACAGCCCGGGTACAAGTGTCACGTGCATAATTGTGAAAGCTTAAAGTACAATTGGGTATTAAGAGAGGCCCTTCGCTGTGGGCAAAGCAGGATTGCCTGCAGTGGGACTTGAACCTGCTATGCTGGACATTAAGCACCTTAGTCCGGAGCTAAGAGTGAGAGTGAATGCATGACACGTCTGCAGGTGCATGTAGAGCAGCAGCCTTTCCGTTGCAGGTTTCAGAGAACTCCTACCTCCACCCACCCCCACCCCCTATCCTGCAAAGCAACCAACCTGGCTGTGGCACTTCCCTGTTGCTGCCTTCCACCACGTAGCCTTCTCGGAAACCGACTAGTGCCTCTAGGATAGGCTGCACAGGGGCTACCGGACCAAAAGAGCAAAAGGCTCTGGACCTTGTTAGCCTGTTTACTATCGGCATCGGCTGTGTCATTGTGCTAGAATGGACCTAGTTTGATTTTGATGTGCCTAGTGACTATACTGGTGCAGCCTAACCTTGGCAGGCAAGCTCGGGGTGGGCTTTCGGAGTAAGCATCCATTTCTTGCGGATAGCGAGCAATTTCTTTTTAGATGTACAATTAGAAAGACTCTGACGAGGCTAGCTGGGGATTGAATCTTCTGCCTGCAGCACAGCTTTAGGCTCTACAAATTGGGGGTAATAATAATAATACATTTGATTAAGCGCCCTCTGAGAACTAAATCTCTCTCTAGGCGCTAGACATTTGCTGCAAAGGAAACCCGATCAAATGGCAAGTGGTCTCATGCTTGATAAACAAGCAACATGAATAACATGGTTAGGGGGTGACATGCACAGGGTCAGCATGCAAGTGTGGTTAGTGGCAGCCTGCACAGTGTCAGCATGCATAAGCACATCCAGGACGATTCACAGGGAACCAATAAAGGCTGTCATAAATAGGTGCGTTTGAAGTTCTTTTTAAATGTGGTTAAGTCAGGGGATGTCGTAACGTATGCAAGTCGGGGTGAGTTCCACGCTTTAGGAGCATACGAACTAAAAGCACGGTCTCCATAGGATTTGAGGTTTCTACGAGGTAATGGTAAACAGTTAGTTAGATTCCGAAAAGCGGGTGGAACGATGCTTGGCCTGATGGGGTATTATATCTGAAAGATAGGCTGGAGCCAAAGAATTAAGTGACCTCAAAGTGAGCGACAAAACCTTGAAGTCGATCTGTTGCTTGACTAGCTGCAGAGTGTTGCAGGCCAAGCATCATACCACCCGCTTTTTGGAATCCAACAGTCTACCAATACCTTGTACAAAGCTCAAATCCTTTGGAGACCGTGCATTTAGTTCGTATGCTCCCAAAGCCTGAAACTCACTCCCGACTTGCGTCACAACATCCCCTGACTTGACCACATTTAAAAAGATCTTGAAAACACCTATTTAGGACAGCATTTAATAGGTCCCTGTGATTCGTCGTTCATGTGCTTATGCCTGCTGACACTGTGCCTGCTGCCACTAACCACATTTGCATGCTGACCCTGTGCATGTCACCCCTAACCATGTTATTCATGTTGTTTATTAAGCATGATATTACTCACCATTCAATTGCATTTCCCTTTGCAGCAAATGTAAAGCTCCTAGAAAGAGATAGAGTTCTCTAAGGGCGCTTCATCAAGTGCATTATTATTATTAATATTATTGCACCAGCTTTAAGCGCCTGATTGCACATGCCGGAAGCTCCAGCAAGCAGTGAGTTACAGAAGTCAGGGATGTCACAAATGCATGGACCAACTTAGATGTGGCATCCTTATCTAAACAAGCCCGAATTTTTGCAATGTTATGCAGCTGAAAGTAGGCAGACTTGATTGTGGAGCTGATATGGTCGTCTAACAAAAGGTCACTTTGGAACATGACACCTAAATTTCGTGCAGATTCAACAGGAGATGGGCTGGCACAGCCAATTTCGAGCGTCAGCCTTTCCAATTTCTCAGTCACACCTGGTTTGCACATAACTAGTAAGTTAGTTTTATTATCATTTAATTTAAGAAAATTTGCTGCCATCCATGTGCGGATGTCATCAATACATGCAGCAAGTGAGTTGAGAGAATTTTAGGTGCTCGAAGGGTGGGAGGGATCAAAGCAAAGGTACAAGTGAGTGTCATAAATAAATAATAAATAAATCCTAGCTGATTAAACAGCCTCTTTTTGTATAGCAACAGAAGAGCCTTTACGGCTACCACCACCGCTTGCAGTGGCGATAAAGAATCGCCCACCGCAGGAATCGAACCCACGACATCGGGGCCGAGGTCGTGAAAGCAACCGCCTTACCTAAAGTGCCATCACGTCATCCGCATAGAAGTGAAAGCCAAGATTGTGCTTGGCAATCACACCGGCAAGAGGGAGAGTATAAACCGTGAAAAGAACCGGACCTAGCACGGAGCCCTGAGGTACCCCATATTTCAGAGATGCCTCGGATTATCTTTGTCCATTCACGTCAATACTCTGGAGTCTCCCACTGAGGTAGGACCTGAACCATTGCAGAGCAGTGCCAGTGATGCCCAGGTGAGATGAGAGGCGCTCAAGAAGAACTTGATGATCGATAGTATCAAATGCTGCCGAAAAATCGAACAACACAAGCAGAGACAGTCTACCCATGTCTGCATTCCTAAGTAGGTAGTTATACACTGAAGCAATGCTGACTCTGTGGAATGATTGAATCTAAAGCCAGACTGGAACTTACGATCATGGTTTGAAGTTTCAATATATGAGTTCAGCTGGTCTGCCACGACACGTTCCAGTGTCTTTGATAGGAAAGGTAGAAGGTGGGCAGCAGTTGCTTGGTTAAGTTAAGTTCTCTTCGTCTAGTGTCGCTTTCTTGAGAAGTGGCCTGACTACAGCTTTTTTGAAAGGTGCTGGGACATGATCTGAGGCTAATGACATGTAATTGATGTTAGTTATGCATGACAGCAGCAGATCAATGCAACGTACGAGCAGGACAGTGGGAATAGGGTCCAGAGGACTTGTTTCTTCGATTGGGATATGAACTTCAGGACGAGATCACTAGTGCTGCTTAAATGTAGATATCGAGGTGCAGCCAGGAATCGATGGACAGCATTCTAGGGGGGATGCTGCCATCGCAGGGATGAACTCCCTGATCTTGTCTATCTTATGGAAAAAGAATCGAGAGAAGCCATCAGCTAGATCATCACAAGGATCATCAGGTAAGGACCTAATCTAGGAGCAGTTGAGGAGATGGTCGATCGTTGACATCAGCATTTTTGGATTGTGCCTGTGATTCAACAATGTTTTTATAGAAGCTAGACTTGGGTACCTGTTTCTTTTTGTGTGGCTTCTAAATAGGCTTCCGGGCGGCTTGTCAAAGACACAGCTGCAAGCTCTCGAAAGATGCCATTTAATAACGTTTTTAGACTGGTTAAAGATCTCTTATGCGAAAAGCATACCCAGCAGGCCGAGTCGGATTCGATTTCCAGAAGAGGCTATCATTAATTTTAGAAGAGGCTACCTTATTTCTATGAAGTTTATGTGCCTATGCATGCTGCCACTGTGCATGCTGCCACTAACCATACTTGCACCCTGACCATGTGCATGTCACGCCTTACCATGTTTATTCTTGTTGTTTATTGAGCATGCTAGCACTAACCATTCGTCCGTGCTTTCTTTACAGCAATTGTAGAGCGCCTAGAAAGAGATTGAGTTCACAGAGGGCACTTAATCAAATGTATTATTATTATTATTAGGGTGAAGGTAAATGAATACCCCGGGCAGTTCAGCTGAACCGAGTAATTTTCAGGTCCGGCTCCTCAAGAGGCCAAGTGGGGTACTAAAAAGACAGTCCGTACTATACCTACTTTGCCACTCCTTTTTTTGAGTCGGTCTCTCGAGGTTGTGGTGGGTGTTATTTGCACTGCGTCTTCACAGAGAAGGTAAGGTGATCACTCTTCACCATCCTGTCGTGGGCTTAAGTTCAGAAGTGGGCAATTCCTTATCAGCCACAGTAAGCAGTGGTGAAGGCCGTAAAGGTTCTTCTGATGCTTTATAAATAAGGACGTTAAAACAATCTACGCTTTACTTTAATAATAACATTAACACAATTGTATAGCACCTTCAGTGAAAATCTCTATTGATTTTGTATATGCTGTGAATGAAGCATGATCGATGGTTAGTGGTAGGTAGCATGTTCAACGTCAACAAGCATAACATAGTTAGTGGTGACATGCACATGGTTAACATGCAAATATGATTAGTGGCAGCATGTGCAGTGTCAGCACGAATAAGCACAGCAAGGACGAACGGATCAGACGGCCGACTAAAAGCTGTGATAAATATATGCATTTTTAGTTTTTTTTTTAATGTGGGCAAATCAGGAGCTGTCGTAAGGCAGGTCGGGAGTGAGTTCCAAGTTTTGGGAGCACATGAACTAAAGGCATGGTCTCCAAAGGATTTGAGGCTTGTACGAGATATAGATAAACAATTAGATTCCAAAAAGCAGCCGGTACGATGCCTAGCCAGGTGTGGGAGTAGATCTGATAGGTAGGCTGGAGCCAGAGAATGAAGGGATCTAAAAGTGAGCGACAGAACCTTGAAGTCAATGTGTTGCTTGATTGGGAGCCATTGCAGATCGGCGAGAGTGGTGTAATATGGCAACTGTGCCACTTACAACAGACAAGCCTAGCTGCAGGGTTTTGCACCGGCTGTAAGTGCCTGATTGCACAGGCTGGTTGACCAGCAAGCAAGGAGATACAGAAGTCGAGACGGGATGTCAAAAATGCCTGGACCTATTTGCATGTGGTATCCCTGTTTAGGCAGCCTGGATTTTAGCAATGTTATGTAGCTGAGTAGGCAAACTTGTCTGTGTAGCTGATTTGGTCGTCTGGTGAAAGGTCACTCTGGTCAACAGGACACTTCGATTTCGTGCATATGCTGGCAGAGCCGATTTCGAGTTAGGATTTCCAATTTCCTAGTCACACTTGGTTGCCCATAGCAAGCTGGTCGCATCGTAGTATCCTATTAAGGTCCTTCAGGAACCCTCCCCTCTGCCAGCATACAGCACTTATTATAGAAATCAGCTCAACAGGCTGCTAAACTGTTGCAAGATTCGGTCCATTCGCTGTTACAAGCTGCATATAGATCTTAAAAATGAGCATGATATACCAGATAATTAACATGTTTTCTTTCCAGTAATTAATACTCGGAAAGTGTTCTTTTGGAGAAAGCATTCTTTTGGAATGTGACACATATGTTAACCGATTATCATTATAATTCGAGTTTATAAAATTCCAAGAGTGCTGCACTCACCATTCATCTACTTGACCAGTCGTGAGCAGTCACCCAGGGCCTGTGCTTGGCACGGTTGCCGATGGAGGGGGTGTGGAAGGAATAATCATGAATGGGCTTCATTGTCTTTGGCCACCAAGCCACACACCCTGTACCGTGCCACTTGGGCAGCATCAATCGAGCACCTATCGGTAATCGACCGTGTGCTGGAGCAACACGGGCCCCACACTGAAGCAAGCCCGACCCACAATGGCCCATATGCAGTGAGTATCAGCCACACAATGGCCAACATACCATGACTGGCAGAGCAGAAAGTCCCCAGTCGAACGCCCGGGAGTTCTGGGCTCTGCGTGGGCATCTGAGAGTCAGGAGGTAGCTAAACCAAGAACTAGGACATACTTAGTGGGCAAGGAATGCAACCCCCCCCCCCCCCGATGGCCGTTTAGGCTTGCTCTTCTTCTGCTATGCAAAATGAGGCTACTATATCAGCTAATATTTATTCAAGCTACAAGCGTCTACAGAGAGGTCATTGGAAAAACAAAAGCTAGCAATAAGTACCGACCGCACAAGCCAGCACAAACTGGCAGGTTGCCAGCGACTTTTATGTAACTCATTTATGAGGCAAGGCAACGGGAGGGTTTGGCGCCAGCTGTTACGCCCCACCCTTTTCCTTCGCCGACTTGAGATAGTGCAAGACCAGATATTCTCGGGCAGGGAGAGTGGAATGATAAAACTGGTTTCACTGGTAAACTAACGTTCATTTCTAATATTATTCTCAATAGAGAACTCATATGAAGCACCCCCAGATAACCAGATCTCTTTGAATGGACTTCACAGGCTATAATAATATTAATAATGATTACATTCGTAAAGACCCCCGAGGATAAAAAAAAAATCTCTTTCTAGGCACTTTATGTGCTGTAAACGAAGAATGTCAAATTGCTCAATGATAACATGAAAAGTGTTAGTACTAAAAAGCATGTAAAAGGACGATTCACAAGACCTGCAAATGCTGTGAGGAAAAGTGCATTTCAGCTTTTAATTTTCATCAAGTCAGGAAATGCCATGACGTCAGTCGGTGACGAGTTCCAAGCTTTGAAAGCACAAACTCACGGTCTCCAAAGCATTTCCGGTTGGTTCGAGGCACTGCTAAACGACTTGAGTCAGAAGAGCTGGTGATACGATGCCTAGCCTGACCAGGTAGGCTGGAGGGACGAAGCATATCAAGCAACGAGCTTAGACCTTGACAAAAAGGTCAACGGAGCTGAGATGAGGCTCGAGAGGATGATGATGCCACCAGATGCCTAGTGCGATGGCTCGGAGGAGGAGGAGAGAGGAGCAGCTGCCTGCTTAATTAACAGCAAACCTAGCTAGCACAGGGCATGAGGGCAGCAGCAACGCCCTCATGCGCCGCCGCCGGAAAAACCCCCTGCCCTAAAAAAATACCCCCCCCCAGTACAAGTCAACGTCATTGTCAGAGTAAGTATGACAGGATTATTATCGAAACAGTGATCTCCAGGCATAGAACCGCAAAATGGAGGCAGAATAGCCACCACACTTTGCTAGTTTACACAACAAGTTATCTACAGAAGTCGACCGACGTGGCCGGAGCAACAACGGCCGGTGCCGAATAAACTTGCCAGAAACTAGCAAAGCATGATTGGCAACGTAAGTCCATGTTACACAAGACTGTGCTCAGAAGTAGGCTAGTCCACCACAGCTGCCACACAGACTCGGAAAACGAAGGCGACTCCCGGTAGGAGAGGCAATTTCTTCCAGCTGCGTACTTGCCAGCCACCGACAAGCTGCTGTGGCAGGAAGCAGGAAGGCGAGCATTCTTGCCGCGAGCCTTCCTTAGCATCTGGCTGCTAAGGAAGCAGATGGCAGAGCGCGAGCCTCAGCAAGCCCCGATGGTCCTCATCTGAGAGATCATCAGTCAGCTGCTCACTGGCCCCTGGACTTCCAGACTGAGCCCAGCGAAGCGGCTTCTGGCCTCGGCCAGCCCCTGCCTATGACTGGTCAGGCCTCGTCATGGAAAACGTCACCCTTACCTGCACACACCCCTACGATCTCACATGGGTACACTGAGCCACAACATATTAGTTATGAACCCCTAGCTACGGCTTAGATACTGTCTGGGGCCCACCCATGTCTCTCGCAGGATACGGTAAGCTGCATGTGTTCCTGGTGACACTAACACTGCAGGGCAGTCGTTGCTATTCGAATCATCCCATCCTGGAGTCGGGGGGGGGGGATACAGACTGAGTACTATTCGAGCGAGACACTTGGTATTAATCATCTCATCCGGGGACGGAGGCTAATTACATCCGGCTTCATGGGGAAACACCCTAAACAAGGCCTGAGTCCAATTGTATGAGCTGACACCAGTGACCTGCACTAAATTCCCTGCTGGCATTCAGTTCCTGGTTAGCCAGCACCAGCTGCTAGCAGCTGCAACATTCCTCTGGTCCAGAGTAACATTTCGCCGGTCTCAAGAGAGTTGGACACGGTGCCCTCTCTTGCTTTCTCTCTCTGGCACCATCTCTTACGGGGTTGCCCGACTCTCCTCGGCAACTAAATGCGGCCGACACATTGTGCTGGGAGCTCACATCTCCTGCCGATGACCGATGCACCAGCTCCTCGAGGCCGATTAGCATTCATGCAACCAAAGCTCCAAAAGCCAAAGTCCAGATGATCTAGCACCCGACCTACACCCAGCAGTCTGCCGTGCTACAGTTCGACCTCCTGCCCCATCCCTGTAGTCACACCCACCCGTGGTGCAGAGGAGCAGTTTGAGGTGGGAGACGGTGGCCTGAGGCTGAGCAGCCAGCAGGCCCCACCCTCTTGACAACTCAACTCATAGTGGCTCCCCCTTCCCTCGAATAACTCGCTGGGCCTCCTTCTGTCGTCACACGTCGTCTGCCGAGCACTGGTAGGCTAGAGAGGCATGGCTGCCGGTACACCCACACCGGATTGAGATTCAGTCCTCTGAGAGCTCTAAACAAATGTATTATAATTTTTATTATTATTATTACACATCTTAACTACGAAAGTCTAACAGAGTTCCTTCGTCCTTAATCGAACGTTCCTATGGCAACGAAATACAAGTTGAAGCTCGTGTGTCAAATCGTGTGTTAAATCTCCCGACTTCCGAGTGTTGACTCTTTGCCGAAGGTGAGAAAACGTTGACCACTTTCAAACTGTTCGGCTCGATTATCACTAGAATGCAAGATATATGCTCAAATGTAATGTGTATCACATATGTATCACATATATTAAAAAAGTTGCCCAGACGATTTTACGTCCACATTAAAGAGGCACTTAGCCCACCCAGGCAGTGATGCCAACAATAGCAGGCCGAGTGGCAAGTCTGCCGCCGACTGATGCCGCCGCCGCACACCAGGCCGGTACCATACACAGCAGAAGCTGTTGTGAAATGCCACTTACCACAGGCCCTGGCTGAAGACGATAGCAAAGAATACCAGAAGTCAAACACGTGTCCAACTCGCACAGCAGCCACAAGCTAGCCAGCTAGTGAAGCTGGCAGAACTGTCCAGGCGGACGGCGAAGCAAGACGGCTTCGTGGGATGACTAGAGGCATACACAGGGCGTTCGCTCTGGCACTCGGGCGAAAAGGGGGCGGCAGCAGTGCGTGGTTGTGCGGAGCTCGTAGAGCGCGGAAGCCGCCAGGCTTGGTATCTGCTGAACGAGTCGCAGTTTCGGACCAGGCGGCTCGAAGCCGCCGCTGCTCATCATCGTGCTGCGCCGCACAGTACTCGGTCCTGTATGCACATGCTCACTCCTCGGGGTCGTGTCTAGCTACCTGCGGCTAAGCAAACAGGGACCAGCCGTGTAAACACGGAACCATTAACCATCGAGACCCCCGGCCGGGCTGTGCGCGCTCGTCACGGCAGTCAGCCGGAACTGCACACTTGTGTATATGCAGTTGCCCCTGGTGACTATAGTCTCCGGCTGACCAAGACGGTTATTGATCACGATAGCCGAGAGGCTGCGGTCATGGCCACGAAGCCCACTGCTCCGACCACAGCCGTCCAAAGCAGGCCCTTCCTGATGCCGTCTTCGAGAGCGGTCGGAGAAGGAAAGTGGTCCACGAAGGCATCCTGCCAAACGATAACGGTGCACTGCCTGACTAAGGATAACACCGGATGCACTCATGCACGCGTGCGCACACACCACACATGGTTGACTGCGAGCGACGGCAGTGATGCATTGAACCAAAATGGGAATGTATGACTGTCCTATGGGGCTAAAAGCAGTAGCCAGCTCTCCTCCGGGCCGCAGACGCACTGCCCCGAACAGGTTAGCCATGCAAGTGGTCGGGGCAGAGCAGCAAATGCAACTGAAGCACGATCCGTGTCCAGCAGAACCCACCCCCACATCGCGTTCCACAAGACGAGTCCAGGGCAGCCACAACAACACGAGCGCGACAATGCATACAACTCTACCAGCCAGCAGTCCACAGTATCCACCGCCGTGCTCATGCAGACCACCTTCAACCAGCTTGAATGTGTCTACAGTTCGGCCAGCAATAAACGCCTGTCTGGTGTCTCGTGCTGCGATTTATCTCATCTTAATCTCGGCTACCCTACTTCTATCCTACCAACCATACTTACCTATCCTCTACCTCTTCCGTCTTAGCCTCTTTCCTTGACTCTTCAATGAGCACATAACCCGCAAGTTATTTCATAATTTGTCGTGATTTCCCCCCTCTCGCTTTCGCTCCCTCGCTCTTTTTCTCTCTAGTTTCATCTCCTTATCCAGCTCTCGAATTCTTCCGTCATTTTCATTCATTCTCCAGCCCTCTCTCTCTCTCTCTCTCCCTCGATCTTGTATTCTCCAGCCCTATCTCTCCCCCACCTTATTTTGCTTATCTCTTATCTGTCACGCTCTTTCGATTTCTCCGCTCCTTTTCTCTTCACCACTTTTCCTTCCTCTCTCCCTACGATGGTCACCCGAGAACGCTAAGCCGCCGGCCAAGCGCGAGGGTCGCGGACGCATGGGGCACCATCGCCGGGATCTCCGCGGTGGATGGCTGCGGCCTCTCGCTCTTTAAGCGGCGCGTCGCTCAAGCGGCAGCGCTCGCGCGGCGCCTCCTCACTCACCCAGTCGCCGAGCTGCTCGATCTTTCCGCCCAACCTCTTCTCCACGTAATGGCCGACCGCGTCAGCCAGAGCGTCGTCGCCGAGCATGTCCTCGTCGCGCCGCTGCTGCACTACGCGCACTAGCAGCGCGTAGATGGAGCAGACGCGGCCCCAGTTATAGACGCCGTCCTCGAACATCTCATCGATTATCTTGGTGAGCACGACCGGAGTCGACGCGTCGCTCCAGTTGTCGCTCGACGCTTTCAGCTTCCTGACCATGCTGGTGAACACGATCTCGTGCCTTGCCAGAAGATCGTCCACGACCCTCTTCATCGTCTGCACGTACTTGGAGTTCCATCTGGGCTCCCGGCCGCAGGCGTAGTCCACCATGGCGCGCGCAAGCCTCACGGCCTCGTTCTCCACCCGCCGGCGAGCGGGCTCCGATTTGCCCTTGTAATTCGGCCATCGGACGCCGTAGTTCTCTCCGGGCACTATCATTCCGACGGCGTCCATCCTTCTCGGTGCCTTTTTTTACGTTTATCTGAGCACGGACGCAGCGGCGACGGACGAAGCCCCACCCGAAGTACAATGGCGGACTTGTGGGTCACAGGATGGTCTTTATCGGCTTCCTCGCGCATGCGCTCTTCGCGAGCTTCGTGGCTTAAAATAGCTACCGAGGGGAGGCGGGGCGGCGGTGCGGCCCGGCGGGCCGTTGGAGTGGCCCGAGCAGGGTATTCCCTCTGAGCCGCTCCGGCCGGCGATTTTACGTTCTCACTCGCTGGCGTCGCCCCAGCAGTCCAGGAAGCACGCGTCGGGCAGGATGCTCTAGAGTAGGCTGACTTGGTCCGGAATGGCCGACGCACGGGTAGGCGCGCTTTGTCCCGCGGCGGTCGGCACGGGCTCTGGCCGACAGCTCGGCGTCGGGCGGCCGATCGTACAGTTGCTCGTTACGTGTGAGGTGTGGGGCGGGACTGCACGGGTGCTGTGGGTCGCTGCTAGAGCTCGTAACGCGGCGCCGTAAGGGTTAGACCCCCAAGAACTTAGCGTTTCGAAATAGGTAGGTAGACACATGCATACATACATAAAGATAGCTAGCTAGAAAGACGGACGTCTAGACGAGTGCATAGATTGATTAGAAGAGCGAATGAGAGAATACCGGACCGCAGAAATATTATTTTGGCCGATAACGGTTCGACTACAATGACGGACACTACAGGATTCAAAAAGGGAGCGTTGGTCGTAAAACTCAAAGCTGGCGCGGCGTAAATCTGCAGCGCCGCGCTAGCCTGGGCTTAATTTTAGCGCGAACGAGCGCTGCTCGGCGGGCAACAACTTCTTTGTCCCGGAGCAGTGAGCCAGAGAGGAGCACCAGTGCGGTGAGAGAACGTGACCTTCACAGCGAGCCAGGAAGCTCTGGTACCAGCGGTGGCGATTCGGCCTTAAGAATTGGTCTGCCACCCGCGTGAGCGGCTGGTTGTTGTTGGCTGGCCTGTCAACCTCGGCCGCAGCTATGTCCAAAAAGAATCGTCTGAAACCTTTTCGGCATTCAAGCTGGACTGCTGGCTGCTCATCCGGCGTTCGAGCGATGCTATTAATTCCGAAAAAATCAATTAATTCCTTACCGCAACGGCCACAGCGCCGGGCCTGATACCCTAAGCTCTCACCCCTTCTTCGTCTTGACTAGGTATCTAAGAGTAGAGCGATGCTCGCTCAGGGTTCGGCTCGTGCTTTTTCTTCAGCTCCGTTTCGACGCCGTCGCCGGTAGTTACCGGACTCGTACCTCTGAAAGTGAAAGCGGAGGGCGGGCTGTTCGCCGGCGATTGACGGGACAGGACGAGACAGCGCCAAAAGGTTTCGGTGGACGCCACCGGATACGGTCGTATCGCGCCCGAGCAAGCATTTTGTGTTGGTTTTGCGTTTTTTGTGTGCGCCCGTGCACTTGGTCTCAGCATAAGGATTTTCCGATGCAAACTAGAAGTAGTTCGGTGTGGTGTGCGAGATATTTCGGTGGTTTTCACTCCTCCGTCTATTTGGGTCGTTCCCCACAATTGACGTAGGTAGCCTAAGTACGGGAACGTATTTCTCCCGCTAGAGCGCTTGTGCTGTTAGGAGCCTGTGAGGAGTGTGGGGATAAAACTGAGCTAGACGCGCAGCGACATTGTGCGCTTGCGAATAAAGCTCAGTAAAATCCCCTATTTGTGCGTGTCTCCTTCCAAATCACGCCGCGAACTCATGACCCCCTTAGCAGCGGTAAGTAGGTTGGTGTTAGAAACGCTCCATCGAGCGACTACCTCTTATTGCGCGTAAGCGCGCACTGAGTCGCATTCGGTAGTATACTACGCCGCTTGGTAAGTGGCAGGTTACGCCTACTCCGCCGAGTCTCCGGCGTTAAAAATCGTCGATTATTAGCAGCAAAATTTTTCGCTTTCAAGCGTGATATTCGTTAACCCTATGCGTGAGAATCGCCGTTCTCGCCTACACGGCCGAAGATGTGTGAAGCGGAACCAGTATCCAGAAGTCTTTCTACTCCTGGATCCTTCGCCCAGAAAGTAAAGGGCTCGCTCTGTAGGACTCAGGTCGTGGGTTCGAGTCTTGCAGCAGGCAATCCTCAATTGCCCACTGCAAGCGGCGGTAATCGCCCGCCAAGGCTCTTCCGCCGATATACAAATAAGGCTGCCGAATCAGCCTTGACCTTTTTTCAGCTGCAGGTGACGGTCCTCACGAGCCAGGCCCGCTACCGCCCACCGAACGATGGGATGCATCTTCGCGACTCCGACTCTATGGGCAGCAAGCCGGCTTACCGGTTATCTTCTTGAGCATGCCCGACCGACTGTTCCGCGGCGTTTGTCCGCAGAAGGCCGCGGTACTGAGACGTCGGCATGCTACTGGAGCCACATTATGGTAGTCTAAATATAATTCAAGGTCCCTGAATTATTATGATTCGGTAAATATCATTACTGATGGCTGGGCGGCATGAGTAACAATAATAATAGGTCTAAGAAGTCTGCTTCTTATGCCGATCTAGCCAATGTCAAGGACTTCCCTCTGAGTCGACAACCGGAAGCATGAAAAGAAGCTCGGCTTCTTTTTGTTTTCACTCGGAAGCTGAGTTCCTGCAAGACGGACCCAAGATAGATTTATTGGACGGTAAGCAATTTTCTAGCCAACTCTGAGAGGCCTCACTACCAATATGCTAGCGGCTCAGCCGACATGTTTTTAGCCTTTTTCTATGGAAAAAATTGCACGTATTCGCGCCCCATTCACATTCGTATTCGTACCACAAGGACCGTTTACTAAGGTGGCTACCTTGGAGCGGTTGAGATGATGGCGGGGGGGGGGTACGGTTTTATAGAAGACTTGACTTTAGGTAGGATTCATTGGTACAAGATAACATTTTCCTCGTTTTTCTGTCGATGGAAAGCGATTTCGTACCTCGATACGTGCTCTCCAGCGTGTGCTTAGTAGTCAGCTAATCGAATATCTGCAGGAAACCGTAGGCTATCGTGGCGAGGGCTTAGTGACATTGTGCTTAGTGAGAGGGGCACATTCGTCCAGAAAATTGACTTGTGCCACGTTATAGCATCGTACCAGTGAGGGCAGGAGGGATATAGTGTATTGTACAGCCGACTCGAGGAGGAAGATAGCTAGCTTCGGGCTCTGGCGCTGTCGATTTCAAAGCTGTCAAACGGTACGCACTGATATCTTTCCATCCATCTCATTTCTTCTTTCGAAGTCAAACTAAGGCTAGCGTGAAATATCTCGTCGTGTGATCGCTTAATAACTAAAAACATGGCCGTTTCTTGATCTTTAACTGGATAGCCGGCTATATCGTCGCTTAAATGGCGAGTCCCTCGGTCGGTCCAAGGGACTCGCCATTCCTCTCTGTCGAAAAGCACGCAACGGCTGGTTCGGCTAGCTTTAGCGGGCGTATTATATCGGCGATTTCCTTTCAGCGTATTTCTCTTCGGTCTGCATAACAGCAACTCAAGTGATTTAAATCGTCAAAAGAACCTGCCATAGCGATAGGGAGGTCGCTGCTGTTGCCTGCTCCGAGGAGATGCTGACATCCGGTACAGTCGTTCGACCAGCCTGAGACTAGAAGCTTCTAGCATCGGCAAGCAAAAATAGAAATTGCGAGTCCTTATTAAAAAAATTACTAATAAACTCGAAAGCTACATCCTAAACACAATCTTCTGAGAAGAGTGGAAGTCCCCGAGGCGGGCGCAGGCGCACTGCACGCACTGCAAGATTCGCAGGATACACTTTCGCTCATGAATACAGCGCTTCACTTCTTTCTTTCCTGGCATGAACGGCCTTTCCCTTTGCGGAGTACGTGCCCGACCATCTGTGCAAGCCCAGTATCCGCCAAGGTCTCTATGTACTAGATAATAGTAATTTGGTAAGTTTACTAGCTAATAGTAATGTGGTAAGTTCGTTTGTAAAGCGCTCTGTGAGAATAATTATAATTATAATAGTGCATTTTAAGTAGCGCCCTCAGAGAACTCAATCTCTTTCTGGGAGCTTGAAATTTGCTACAAACGAAGCAAGATCGAATGGTTAGTGGTGGCATGCTCAATAAACAACAGGAATAATATGCTTAGGGGTGACATGCACAGGGTCAGCATGCAAGTTTAGTTAGCGGCAGCGTGCACAGTATCAGCACGCATAAGTATACAAAGGACGAATCGCAGGGACCCACTAAATGCTGTGATAAATATAGGCGTTTTTGGTTTACTTTTAAATGAGAAGCGAATCTCTATCCGATTGCTTTACAGCTCGCTGCAAGGGATGCAATAATTCGAGACCATGCTGAAGCTGAGCTGGCGGGGTAGCGTCGATGCTAGGAGCATCGCCTTCGGGTCTGCGCCTGTACAGGTTACGGGTACTTTCTTGGGCCGGCATATCAAAGCGCTTCAAATTACGGGCTTCAATGTGATGTGAGTGAGCAGCTTGGAGCGATCTACCATTCGTAACAGTAAGCGCTTGGGTAGGCGAACGCAAGTTTTTGACCTATTGACCTATTTTTGACCAATTGTACAATTCATCTTACTTTCCAACCTTTTTCTTTCTTCCCTTTGCTCTTCTTGCGAAGGCCAATCATCACAATCGGTACGGCGATATTGTGTAGCTGTCAAATTCAGTTAAGCACCGCTCCATAATGCGCATAGCTTAAGCAATAGATTCCTCCTTTGAACTCCGAAATTGGTAGTGCTAATTCTAATTGCAGTTTTAGGCATTCATTTCCGTGAGCGGTGGATATTTTACACCTGTCCAGATCGGAAGGCACGCTCAGGGTACGACGCTCGCCGGATTAGCGAAAACAAAACTAACAAAGGCCGAATCCTCGGAAATTTTCTCCCTTCTGTCAATCGCTGGGTTTCGGCACAATCGGAGGCAAAAGACTCGAAAGGTCTCCCAAACATCACAATCTGGTCGCCGTACAACGCTTACGTCTGTCATTCAGTGTCTGAATTTAGTGAATTCTGAACCTTCTTTGGAGAACAGCATGGGACCAAGTACAGACCCTTGAGGGACTCCACAGGTGACCCTTCTCATGTCTGAGACCTGACCCCCACACGACACGGATTGAACACGATCAGACAAGTATGATTTAAACCACGCCAGTGCTTTGTCTGCCAGACCGATCGTTGTTCTCAATCATTCAAGCAGAACTTCGTGGTCAATGGTGTCGAAGGCAGCAGACAGACCTAGCAGAGCTAGGGCAGGGACATTCCCGTCGTCGTTGCCACGTAGAATATCATTAACACGGAGGATAGCAGTTTCAGTGGAGTGCTGCCTCTTGAAACCTGATTAAAATGTTTCTGACATTCCATTATTTTCAATATGTTCAACTAGCTGCTTAGCAACAATTTTTTCAAGAATCTTTGATTAGAACGGAAGAAGGGAAACTGGATGATAGTTTGCTAGGACCTCTGTGTCTAATCTAGGCTTTTTAAGAATAGGTCTAACGATTGCCGATTTGAAGGACTTGGGGACGACCCCTTTTCCCAAAGAAGCATTACAAGTCTTGGTTATGGCAGGGCTAAGTTGGTCTGCCAGTGAAGACCACAGAGATGAAGGTATAGGGTCTTCAGGAGACGAGCTCTTTTTGCTAGACCTTATTAAGGCAGCCACATCACAGGCAGAAACATCGGAGAACCTTTTAAGAAAGGTCACAGGTTGAGGAACGGCGATTGCTTTGGTCGGATGGGGCTTAATGGAGGCATGAATGTGCACAATTTTTTCAGTAAAGAAGGCTGAAAACTTTTTGGCTGAGCCCTTAATATCTGGGGAGTCAGACATCACAGCATTGGCCAGTAAATGGTTTACTACTGTCTTATAAATCTGTTTAGTGTCGGACTGGCAGGAATTCAGCTTTCTAATGAAAAAAGAAGCCCTGGTTTTTTTAAGCTTTCGGGTGTAAACTCGAAGGAAGTCTTTAAAATTGACTAGGTCTGCCTCAGTGTCATGTTCATCGCATCTGTGAGGGTATCGAGGCTGCCGGTCGAGTCTGAATGCAGATCAAGAAGGCCTGCATCACAAACAGATTTCAAAAACTTGTCCATGTCAATGCTTTGTAAGTTACGTCGTTTGGCAAATTCGACATTGCCCTGTTCATACGAGGGAGCAGGAACAGTAAACGAGACCGAACAATGATCTGAGAGGGTCAGTGGGCACACCACAAAGTCAGTGGGCAGGACATCCTTAGTGATCACGAGATCTAGAATGTGGCCACCGACGTGGGTGCTATGATTAACGTGTTGGGCCAAACCAAAATTCTCCAGACAGTCAAGAAATGAGCGGACCTGGCTGTTGCTAGGGTTGTCAACGTGAATATTGAAGTCTCCTACAATCAGTAACGACCTGTCGCACACAAATATTTTAGCGAGGAACTCTGAAAACTTCTCTATAAACAAGTTTAGACAGCCAGAAGGAGGCCGGTATATCGCAACGGTGAGAGGCATTGTCTTTGATGAAGACCTGATAGCAACCGATTCAAACGATGACCCATGCGAGAAACTGCACATTCTATAGACAAACGATTCGCGAACAACAATTGCAACCCGCCACCAACCTTGTCAGAACGCATGGACTGATAGAATGAGAACCCGGGTGGGGTGGTCTCGGAAATACAGCTGCTGGAACTAGGCGTCATCCAGGTTTCGGTAAGCAGAAATGCATCTAGCTTCTCCTGGACCACCTGATCTTGGATAAGTAACCCCTTAGTTTTTAGAGAGCGGACATTTATTAGGCGGAATTTAAGAGGCTGTCCAACAACTGGGCGACGGCGATGAAGTGGCTCGTATTCTCTACCGTTTGTGTCCGGCCCGGCGGACGCTGGCTCTTCGAATTTGAATTGGACCTTGGTAACGGCCGTCGGACGACGTTTCACAACGTGCTGGGCCACAGCGGGTGGGCTACTACCGCAACAAGTACTATTCAGCGCTTTAAACTTACGAGTCGTAGGTTTGATAGCCGAGCTGTTGATAGGGCGAACGCTGGATGCAGGAAGGTTCTCACTGACCCGCCGGAGACGGCCCGCCGGTAGGTATCGACTAATGGCGACATCGCACCTTATGCTAAGCAGGTCCTGTTTTGTGTAGCATATTCGAGGACAGCTCATAAATAGTCACAGCGAAGATAGCAACGGAATACCCGAAGGTATTACGGAGAAATCAAGTAAAGGTCCACACCATGCTAGTAGTCGCCCGAGGCCGCTCTTTTATGTCTCGGTATAAGTACAAATTGCTCATTAACATACCTATTAAGGTATTTCGTACCTGTCTAAGCATGGCTAAGCTCTCCGTTTTACGTCTGTCTGTCTTCTGTCCTTTGGTTTGACGGGCGGTATCCGGCGAGTGCTGACTTCTCAGGAATACAAGACGACGACCAAACGTAGATCCTTCAGCAACCGCGAGCAGACAGATCGCCACTAGCCGCTCACAGATAATATCTCCTTTATCACTGCAAGGATCTTGCGTTAGAAATATCGGTCGGCTGCGCTACGAACAATTTCTCCACGTCCGTGCAGCAGCATCGGAGCACCGAAATTCCCCGCACATTAGGCAGAGCTGACTCCTTTAGACAAGTGGAGCAAATCAACCAATCAAAGTTGTCCAGCATCTGCGTTTGCAACGACGGCCGGTCGGCGTAGGGAGACCGGTGACGAGTTGATGTCGAGAGTCAGGCTACAAGCTAGTTACCATTTAAATCGTCAGCAGAGCTTCCGACGGCGTAAGATGCTAATTTAAAAGCGGCCGACTAAATCAGCACAAGCATACGATCTTCTCGACATGCATCAAGGTACTTCTATTACCAATAGGAACATCTCTCACCACCTATCCTATATATTATTCATTTGTATAGCACCCCAAGAAAACTTTATCTCTATTCAGGTGCTTCACATATGCCTCGCGGCTCGAGCCCACGACCGCAGCCAGAACGTGGTCGGGGCGAGCACCTTAACCGCTGGGCCAAACCACTTAACTAGCAATGCTGATTACTGTTGGCAGGCGACCAGTGTTTCTTATTAGGCCTGATCTCATGTGTACCATACTCTTCTTGGAAGACGGCAAGCTTAACGAGAACGCTCTCTTGATGGTCAAGAGACGAAAATACACTCATGGGCTGTGATACGGTGACCGCTCTCACCTATCTTCTGCTGTCGTGCCCATCAAGCTCTTTAAAGTCTTCCGGTTCCCTGAAAAATAAGTTTACATTAAAGAGACGCGGTCGTTACCGTAGAAGAGCAATTTAACCGGCACATTGCTTGTCCAAGTTTTCACTTACATCCGGTGAAAGAATTGATTCACGAAGCTAGTGTCATCCAATTTGCTCTTAACTCTTTATCTCGGCGTGACCGCCGGCCCGCGAGAACTCATGAACTGCTTACTTGGATCGGGTACGAATCCTTTTAGTGTTATATCGTGACGAGCAGTTCTCTTCTATGCAACAACTTAAAAGTCCTCCACATAATGAAACATTAGCACGCTACGTCGGCCAGATTATAACCGCCTCGATGCGATTCACGGTTACTGAATTGTAAGGATTACGAACCGGTTATGTTCAACATCTATGGTTAGGCGGCGTAAAAGCCCTGCTTATGTACTAGTCGTTCGACTATTCTCTGTGATGACATACTATTCTCTATCGATTACGTTTTTGTGCATTCTCTGTGCCTCTTTTCGGCTGCGAAACACGCTAGTCTACTTTTTTAACGACGCGGACGTTTTCATTCTAAGGTGCGAGTGCTCTTTATCGCTTTATCTTTATCCCTCTTATTATATTTATTTATCTTATCTAGCTTTATCTTTATCGCTGCTGATCTCTGTTACCTGTGGAACATCTGATCGCATGCAAGCGCTGCCAGGGATAAAGTCTTTTGCATAGCGCCACAAGAAACCAAATCTCCTATCACATGCTTTAAAACCTGTTGCAAGGCAAGCGATCATCAAGGGGTAATGGCAAAGAAGGGATCCTGCTTAATCAAGCACGCAATAGTCAACCCTCCCAAGTGTTATGCTTACGCAAACACGCATAAACGTACTAGAAGACACTCACGACCGCTGGATAGTAGGATCCCCGGTTAGTAATGCACTCAAGCATGCACAGATAAGCAGAGTCAACAGGAAACAAAGACAAGCCCCCCCCCCCCCCGGAGCGATACGAAAAGCATATCGTTCCTGCCTGCAGTCAAGGCGTATACAGTTTCGTAATGTAAAAACATCAAAAAGAACAACACACCAGTGACAGAATATAATGAGTATGCATAGTCTTTATGAATGTCGTCAAATCAGTACAGGAAGAAATGTCATTCGGTAGTGAGCTTCAAGCTTTGGGAGTACAATCACTGAAAGCACGAACTCAAAAAGATTTGAAGACTGTAGGGGACACAAGCACTCCACTAGTGTCAGAAGAATGGGTGCTGCTTTGAGAGGCGTGATGTGAAACTAATTCAGATAGGCATGGCCGAGCAAGAGAATCGATGGATCTGAAAGTGAGTGACAGAATCTTGAAGTCAATGTGCTGCATGAAGAGAGTGGTATAATTGGCATGTGCGACTCTTGCGATCATTCAAGCCTAGCTGTAAATTTTGCACCAACTGTAAGCATCTTATTGCACAGACAAGAAGACCTGCCTACAAGTGGCGAATTACAGAAGTATAGTCGGTCTAGCACGAATGCAATGAGCGAATTGACTTTAGTGCCCTTGTATAATAAGCAAGCCCCAGTTTTGTATAGTTTACTCACGCAGAAGTAGGGAGAATCTGTTGTGGAGCTGGTGCGATCACCGAGTAAAAATAGTTTTTAGAAGAGGACACCGGATTACATCCGGTGACTGCAGCCGATGCTAATAAGTAGTTCTCGTCGGAGCTGACTCTTCGGATTTAAGAGAAATTTGTGCTCATTTTAGCTCGACGACATGATGTCCGTCAAGTCTCAATTCCAAATTAGCGAGTGTCTTAAAAGATTTTTAATTCGATTCCTGTGAGGTCCAACGAATCGGACTTTGGTAGGATCGCTCTGGTTAGTGGACATTTAGAAGAGGTCAGTGGGGTCAGATGTCAGATTGACTCGATTGGATGGTCTGGAAAGGATGTGCCAGGATGCATGCTGTAAGATATTATCGATCGCCTCCTTCGCTTGACTGTCGGGTCCATGTCAAGGTTCAGCCTTCTAGCAGCAGCAGCAGGGGAGGGGTAGTGTGATCGCACTTCGAGCTCCGTTTCAATAGCAGGGCTGCCTTTCACTCTGCCAGTGACGTTTCGGTCACACGGTGTTTACGAGCCTGGCTCAATGGTGCTTTTATCAACAAGGGCCCGTGCGTCGGAGGCTCATTCATGATTTAGAAGCGTTGCTTCAATAGACGAATTGTTCGGCAGCAGCTGGGAGCATTGGCTTGGCAAGGGCTGGGTATTGCGGTCGCAGCACCCAGCCCAAGAGCAGCAGCACTAAGTGGTAAACGTAAGTAAACGATAGACGAATCCACGAGCAGATGCCGCCCGAGCACCGAGTCTCGCCGATGAATCAACTAGCCTTCCTATGACGTAGCAGCTTGAATTCGTGAACGAACACCGTGGCTAAGTGTGATGCTGCTAAAACAGAGCATCTAGACTCATATCGACCCAGAACCGCGGGTCGAGTCGAATCGAGCAGCAGACAGTCCTTTATTGTTCGCTTCAAGCTGGGCGTTAGCTGCCGTGGCTCTTCTGCCGCGAGCATAAATGGGGCCGTTAAAGCAGCCGACCTTTATCTGTTGGTTAGATGAATAGATGCACGCGAGAGTGATCGCGATGCCATGCCATATAATGGATCTCTGTAGTGTAATTCTACAAAGACTAAGGACCAAAAGGGTATCATGCAGCAGAGTTTTCTACTGTGCTGCCAAAGCCAAAGCAACTGTCGCTGCATTCACACGTGCCTCCACTACGGACACATGTACCCGCTCGTTCCTTTGCTTAAAGACGGCTGGCGACAGAAGCACGTGCCCTGCAAGTCTTAGGCTGTAGAACTCACTTCCATCGCCACATTAGATGTTGCAGTTACTACGCTCGCGACTGAAAAGCTTAGCTGCAGAGTGTTCCTATGAGGGTAAACCTTACGAATAAATATTTCTGATAAGTAGGCTGGAGCAAGAGACAAAGTGAGTGAGTAACATGATCTTTAAGTAGATTGATTTGATATTGCACTTGATAAAGCGCCCTCAGAGAACTTAATCTCTTTCTAGGCGCTTTACATTTGCTGCAAAGTGATACGCAATAGAATAGTAAGTAAAATCATGCTTGAAAAACAAACAAAATGAATAACATGGTTAGGGGTTACATGCACTGGGTCAGCATGCAAATGTGGTTAGTGGCAGCATGAACAGTGTCAGCACGCATAAGCACATCGAGGACGAATCACAAGGACCCACTAAATGCTGTCCTAAATAGGTATGTTTTTAAGTTTCTTTTAAATGTGGTCAGGTCAGGGGATGTTCTGATGCAGGTCGGGAGGGAGTTCCAGGCTGTGGGAGCATACGAGCTAAATGCCCGGTCTCCAAAGGATTTAAGGTTTGCACGAGGTATTTCTAGACTGCTGGATTCCGAAAAGCGGGTGGTACGATGCTTGGCCTGATGGGGTAGTATATCTGAAAGATAGGCTGGAGCCATAGAATGAAGAGACCTAAAAGTGAGCGACAAAACCTTGAAGTCAATCCGTTGCTTGACTGGTAACCAGTGCAGGTCGGCGAGAAGTGGAGTAATGTGGCAACTGCGACGCTCACGACAGACAAGCCTAGCTGCAGAGTTTTGCACCAGCTGCAATCGCCTGATCGCACATGCTCGTAGGCCAGTAAGCAGTGAGTTGCAGAAGTCGAGACGGGATGTCACGAATGCATGGACCAACTTGGACGTGGTATCCTTATCTAAACAAGCCCTAATTTTAGCAATGTTATGAAGCTGAACATAGGCTGATTTGACTGTGGAGCTGATGTGGTCGTCTAACGTGAGGTCGCTTAGGAATATGACACCTAGATTTCGAGCTGATGCAACTGGAGATATGCTGGCAGAGCCAATTTTGAAAGTCAGCCTTTCCAATGTCTGAATAACACTAGGTTTGCCCATTACTAGTAAGTTAGTTTTATCATCGTTTAGTTTTAGAAAAATTTGCCGCCATCCATGATCGGATGTCATCAATGCATGCAGCAAGTGAGTTGAGAGAATTTGAGGTGCTCGAAGGCTGGGAGGGATCAACGCAAAGGTACAACTGAGTGTCATCCGCATAGAAGTGAAAGCCTAGATTGTGCTTGGCAATCACATCAGCGAGAGGGAGAGTATAAACGGTGAAAAGGACCGGACCTAGCACAGAGCCCTGAGGTACTCCATATTTTAGAGGTACTTCAGATGATCTTTGTCCATTCACGTCAACACTCTGGAGTCTCCCACTGAGATAGGACCTGAACCACTGCAGAGCAGTGCCAGTGATGCCCAGGCGAGATGAGAGGCGCTCTAGAAGTACTTTGTGATCGATGGTATCAAAAGCTGCCGAAAGATCGAGCAAAACAAGAAGAGACACTCTACCCATGTCTGCATTCCTAAGTAGGTCGTTGTATACCCGAAGCAATGCTGACTCTGTGGAGTGATTAGCTCTAAAGCCAGACTGGAACTTACTAGCAAGTTGTGAGGTTTCGATATACGAGTTCAGCTGGTCTGCCACGACCCGTTCCAGTGTCTTTGATAGGAATGGTAGAAGGGAGACTGGGCGGTATTTGCTTAAGTTCTCTTGGTCTAGTGTAGCTTTCTTGAGAAGTGGCCTGACTACAGCTTTTTTGAAAGGTGCTGGGACCTGACCTGAGGCTAATGACATATTAATGATGTTGGTTATGCATGGCAGCAGCAGATCAATGCAACGTAGGAGCAGGACAGTGGGAATAGGGTCCAGTAGACTTGTTGTCTTCTTTGATTGAGATACGAGCTTTAGGACTACATCACTAGTGACCTGTTTAAATGCAGACATTGAGGCGCAGCCAGGAACCGAGGAACAGCATTCTAGTGGGAAGGTTGTCATCGCAGGGATGGATTCCCTGATTTTGTCTATCTTCTGCACAAAGAATCGAGAGAAGCGATCGGCTAGATCATCACAAGGATCATCAGGTAAGGAGCTAACCTGGGAACGGTTGAGGAGATGATTTATTGTCGACATCAGCATTTTTGGATTGTGCATCTGTGATTCAACAATGTTTCTATAGAAGCTAGACTTAGCCTTTGCTAGGATCGAACGGTACGACCTACAGTAGTCTTCATATGCCTGTCGATGGACAGTTAGTCCGGATCTTTTGTATGCCTTTTCAAGCTTTCGTTTAGTAGACTTGGCTAGTTTAATGTCTGTGGTAAACCATAAGCCGTCTGGGCGGGGGGGGCCCCCCCCCCCCCCGCACAGTTCGCTTTGTCAAAGGTGCAAACTCGTCGAGCGTGTCAGCTAGTGTCGTGTTGTAGCAATCTACCAGTGATGACAGATCGGAGGGAGGACTGAGCAGCAAAGGTGAAGCAGATATGCTCGCACGGACAGCATCGATGTCAAGGGTCTTGAGGTTTCGCGATTCACAGGTTATTTTAGAGGAGAATGTGGGCACACACTGTAGATTGAATGAGATCTGCATGTGGTCAGATAAGCAGGATTTGGTGATAACTGGTGATGACAAAGTGCAGTTATATGAGAAAATTTGGTCGAGCGTGTGACCCTTGATGTGGGTAGGGCCATGCACATGAGTAACAAGAGATAATGAGTCTGTCAATGTACGAAATTCGGTGCTGAAAGCGTCAGATAAGTTATCAAAGTGAACGTTGAAATCACCCATAACGAGGAAGGATCGATTTCTTGCACACAGAATCGAAATGAGATCGGAGAAATCTGAGATAAAGGAGGATTTGGTACCTGGTGGGCGATAGACTACTGCCAGTATCGGTAGCTTGTTTTCGAATTGATGCTCGATTGCATGTCTTCGGCGACAATTGCTGTAACGTGGCAGTTGACGTTCACGAGAGACAAGTTTGGCGGCCCAGTTCTGAACCGCCTTTAAGCTTCTATATTTCGCAGGATGGAAGTTGTGGCTATTTTGAGATCTTAGTGGTTTATAGGCCAATAGCATTTATTGTGCTGTTGTTTCTCCTACTGCTAGTTTATATGGCTTCGAGTGATTTATGGGCCAGCTAGTAAATATTATGACTGCCGTTGGTTTATGGGCTGCTGTGATTTTTGGCAGTGATATTTAAGTAACGGGAGGCAAAGGTCCCGAGAGTAGCATCGAGGACGCCTGGCTGGACGGTGGGCCCGGTGCGGCGTCCGTGTGAATAGATGTCTCTGATCCCGCTTCGGTTTTCTGCGTGGTGTCGCGTACCTGCCGCTTGGAGAATGTCAAACTACAGAAGGTGCGCAACGAAAGTGTCCTAGAAGTATTGGCCGGATGTTTCAGATGCGTGGATACACTTAGCTGTAGCACCCGTGTCAAAGACGCTGCCGAATTTCACCCGGCTGATCTAGCTAAAAGCATACGGACTTGATTGCCGAATTGAAGCGGTCAAATAGCGAAATTAATTTAGGAGTAGAACATTAGCATTCAAATCAGCAGTGATTTTTGGTCTTGTCGGCAGTCTTCGCCTTAAGCCCTGACCGCAGTCGTTGAGCAACCTGTGACTTTGAGGACCGGGAGCTCAAGGCTGGCAGCTGACTTAGCTGGCGCATTACAAAACAAGGCAATGGCCGCCGCCCGTTTTGGGAACGCGGGCGGCCCGAGCGATTCGGGTTGCCGGCGGCCTGCCAGAGGCACCTGTGAGCGCCGACTGAACGCCTGGCAAAAAACTCGGGTCCTTGAACTTGGGCTTGAGAGATTGGCAGGGAGGAGGGGGGGGGGGAGGTCGGAAGCCGTCGAAGCTAGCGGCTCTCTACTTTCTATGATTACACATCGGGGTGAAAAAAAAGTTGCGAGTGCTGCCCTCTGTCGGCCGCCGACTCGCGGCTGCAGCACCTTCGTGCCAAATCGCCTCGTCGGCGTAGGCTCAGCCAAACGACACGAAGTCACTGGCGTGGCGAACTTCCTTTCCGGCACATATAAAGTACCCAAGAAAAAGATGTAGCTCTGATAGGGTGCTGATAAATATCTTAATAACTAAATATGTAGCCTAGCTCGATCATACCGGTCCGGTCTCTCCTCATCGAGCTCCATGTCATGCTTGCTCAACGTTCAGGCTTCTTGAAAGTGGACAAGCCTGGCGTTTAGGAGCTAGTTCCCGAGAGAGAGAGAGAGAGAGAGAGAGAGAGAGAGAGAGAGAGAGAGAGAGAGAGAGAGAGAGAGAGAGAGAGAGAGAGAGAGAGAGAGAGAGAGAGAGAGAGAGAGAGAGAGAGAGAGTGAGAGACAGAGACAGAGACAGAGAGACAGAGACAGAGACAGAGACAGAGACAGAGACAGAGAGAGAGAGAGAGAGAGAGAGAGAGAGAGAGAGAGAGAGAGAGAGAGAGAGACAGAGAGAGAGAGAGAGAGAGAGAGAGGAGAGAGAGAGAGAGAGAGAGAGAGAGAGGAGAGAGAGAGAGAGAGAGAGAGAGAGAGAGAGAGAGAGAGAGAGAGAGAGAGAGAGAGAGAGAGAGAGAGAGAGAGAGAGAGATAGAGATAGAGATAGAGAGAGAGAGAGAGAGAGAGAGAGAGAGAGAGAGAGAGAGAGAGAGAGAGAGAGAGAGAGAGAGAGAGAGAGAGAGAGAGAGAGAGAGAGAGAGAGAGAGAGAGAGCGTAAACGAAATGAGAGAGTCAATCGGTCAAGGGCAGCAGTGGTGAAAGGGGCGGGGCTCAAATGGCACATCCAAGCTGCTCACAGATTTCGCAGGACCGTTGACGAGGTTCTGTCTAATTTCCGGCTGCCCTTAACCAACGCGGTAGCTGGACTTTGTAAGCCACTTCGGCTCAGCAGCCCTTTGTGCCGCAGAATGTCTAACAACGAAACCGCAACTTGGACCTATGACCATTTCAATATTTTGTATCGACTGCACGACCGTGTATAGCACCCGGAAAAGTTCAGCAGTGCAATACGCTGACGCTTGAGGCGTGGCGTTTGCGGGAGAGTGAAGGGTGCCTGCTAAGTTCCAGCGGGGCTCCAGAGAGTGAACCCGCTCGCCAGCTTCCGACCTAACGAGATCGGCCTGACGACGGTGCATTCATATGGGGAGGGCGCCCTGTTAATACTGCATCGCGCAGCGACAATCCCAATAGCTTTGTCCCGGATTATGCAGAGAGTGACATTCATCTCTTATTTGCCGGCTTGCTGTGCAGTGGCATGTCCTGAATTCCGGATGCAGCCTTAAGTGGTAGCTTGCAACTCCGATAGGTGCATGGCAGGGTGATTACTCAGCAAGGTGACGACAGCCGCTGGGTCAGACTCGACAGTCGTCGCTGCATCGTCGCACTTGCTAGTTTAGCGTGCCGCACGCCGAAGGGAAACAATGATCTTGAGCTGAGAACGCGGTCCGCTAAAGTTGGTCCCGTATGCTCGACGATATCCTTACCGTCGAAGTGCACCGTTCGTAATGTAATGTAATGTATCTCCGTCTGTAACTCCACAAAGTCATAAAGACCATGTGGGTGTTACGCAGGAGAGTTTTGTATAGCGCACTCGCTGCCGAAGTGGCTTTCGGTACGCATTCGGTAGCCAACAGACTTCGTCTCAGGCAACAGAGAGAAAGTGGGAAGCATAGCAGAGTCAGGAGAGCTGCTGAGATAGTGAGTAGCATGGAAAAAAAATTCCCAGCTGATTAGACAGCCTCTTTTTGTATAGCGACAGAAGAGCCTTTACGGCTATCACCACCGCTTGCAGTGGCGATAAAGGACCGCCCACCGCAGGAATCGAACCCACGACCTCGGTCGTGAAAGCAACCGTAGCAGTTCAGGACCGCTGAAAAGTATGTGCCATAGTCGGCAGTTGGAGAGTAGTCGTCGTTGTGTAAGAATTGTGGAAGTGAGTTCCACAGTCTAGGACCTGCAGAGCTGAAGCTTCTGTCGCCAACGGTCTTTAAGCGGAGGGACGGAACAGCTAATTTATTGTCCACACAGAACCTTATGGCGCCAAAGAGGCTGAAACTGGTGCAGCAGTTCAGCTAGGTGCGAAGGAGCCAAGCCGTGGCCTTGGCCTTGCGGGTCAGCGTAAGAACTTTGTGCAGAGGGCGTCGAGATACGCCCTGAGCTCGTAGCCGGTGCTAGGGCACCCCCACCCAACCACAGCTTCTCAGGTCTGGACTGTGGGAGATATCGGGACATTTGTACATAATTCTAAACTGCTAACATGGTAAGCATTCGGCTTATGACGCTGAAACAAACACTATTTAGTGGCTGAAAGAATTTTGTCTTTCACTTAAAACCTAGCTAGGGAGACCGTAGTAGTAATAATAGTATAGTACAGTTTTTTGCACTAGCCCTAAGAGAAACTAATCTCTTTCACGAGAATTTAATACGTTGGAAAGGAAGTGTGCCAATTGGTTAGTGATAAGTTGTCCAGTGTCAGCACGCAAGGACGCGCAAAAGAAAATGATATGCTACGACGAGCAGGTGACTTTTAGCGCTTCTAAAAATCTCAAGTCAGGCTATATTGTGACGTCTGTAGGGAGTGATTTCCAGACTTTGGAAACATTAGGACCAGGCGTGGTCTCCATGGAATTTGAGGTAGGTTTGAGTCAAAGCTAAACCACGTGCCTCGAAAGGAACTATTTCCGGTGGGTAGGCTGGAGCAAGAAAATGGAGAGACTAAAGAGTGAGTGACAGAACCTTGAAGTCCAAGAGGGACAGAATATATTTTGAAAGGAAGTGGACCAAGAGCAGAGGTACGCAACATTTTAGTGGTTCCTCAGATGATTTTAGCCAGCTTGCATCAAAATTCTGGAGTCTTCCACTGAGATAGGACCTAAACCGTTGCATCGCAGTACCAGGGGTCCCCTGGCGTGACGGTAAGTACTCAAAAAGAATTGGCAGTGTTTGCTAACTCGTGACCACTACTGGTGAAGCCAGTACCTCGAAGCACCGCTAACAAGTCATGGAAGCAGCATATATACGATCTACGCATATAATACGCGCCCATGGCAGATCGCAACAACAAACCGTATTGCCTATACCTCGTATGAAGTCGACGTTTCCGCGGCCTACACATTGCTCAGCGGGAGTGGGTGGGCCACATCTGTCCAGTAACAGTAACATTTGATAAAGCGCCCACGTAGAACTCAACTTAGGCGCTCCACATTTGCTGCATCGGAAGCACGATCGAATGGTTAGTGGAACCGTGCTCAATGAACAACAAGAATAACATAGTCAGAGTGACATGGACATGGTCAGCATGCAAGTTTCATTAGTGGGAGCATGCACAGTGTCAGCACGCATAAGCACATAATGGACGAATCACAAGGACCACACAAGTCAGATGTCGTGACCCAATTCGGGAGTGAATTCCAGGCTTTGGGGGCATATGCACCAAAGGCTTGGTCTCCGAAGGTACTGTGGTAGGAAGCAAAAATAGACAAATGTTAACTTGAAATCTTCTTGCATAAGATTTCAGCCGTAGATTATATAGAATACGGCACATGCTGTTTGTAATAATAACAAATCTGGAACAGAAAGTAAGGTGTTGTGAGTACCACAACTAATCTGGCCGATTAGCACGAAAAGATTTTTTAGCATCGACATCGATCAGTCGTCGCTTGAATCCTGAGGCAGGTTGCAAATGGGTCCCGGCTGTGCCATTGTCGCTCGCATGGCCTTGGTTAGTGAGGCAGCAAGATCAGGCTTTCTCGGTGCGACGACGTCTTGCGCTTCGTCGTTAGCCAGAGTTCTGATAGGAAAATCAATCGCTCAAACAAAATGGCAGATTCATGTACCGTGGTGGTGGTTGTCATTGAAGCTGCTGTGTATAGGATGAGACTGAGAGTTCGGTCTGCAGGGAGGAAAATTCTCCGGCTTCGCCGACGACCTTAAGGAAAATGTGACAAGCGTCGACACAAAAAGGGAAGCGAAGTCTAAAGCAATGTCTCGTTCATAAAAGAGAATCCTAATCTTTGCACAATTGAAGCTCGATGCTCGTGGGAGTCAGCAGATGTCTCTGCTTGCAGTTATGGATTGGTTTCCATATTCCGAGTTAACAACACGTTTGGCCATAGCTAGTAAGTTGATCGTATCGTCATTCGATTTGAAAAAGTTTGGCGCTAGTACAGATAAAGTCCGCACACCGAGTTGCTTGTGCTCTGGCGTCTCCTCGCATATCCATGCAGGCACGAGCTGTGAACCAGATGTTAGCACACTTAACAATCAGCCGTGTCTTAAAATTAAAATGTGCAGCAGCTGTCACTCAGGATCCGAGTCCATCAGCACGGATTTCACACAGCAAAGACATGCTCTGCGAGTGACGAGAGTTCGCACTGACACCGGCTCTGGCCGGCTTGTTCGCTAATGCCATTCCGGCCTGGGCCTACAATATCCGTAGGATTGTTGCTGTTGGCCCCTGTCCAACTCACACATGGGCCCGTAACAATCAAACACGTTTGCATACCAGCTGCCTGCCAAGTAAGTGCAAGCATTTCGCGATATTTGGTGCTGGAAGCAAAAATGACCTCATGCTGCTGCAGCAGCCAAGTCCCATCCACCCATAACCTGAACTAAATGGAGCGCATCGACGATGGAAAAACTCTGCATCATCCTTCCATCATGCCTATAATAAAATTTAGGTGGTTATATGGGTCAAAGCACACTAGTTATGCTCCTACAGGACAGAAAAAAGAGGCACAGCTCGATGAAGAAATGACAGCGGGGGAGGATTCAACGCATGGTTAGGTACGTCATGACACAAACCATATCAGTAGTATTGTGTGGTTGTGAGAGCACTGCTGATCAACAGCCTAAGGAAGAAAATAATCAGATGTTAGGTACTCTAGCTCTCTTTCTCGTTCCTCCCAAGCTCAATCATTTTCTGTTACACACACACACACACACACACACACACACACACACACACACACACACACACACACACACACACACACACACACACACACACACACATATATATATCTCGGGCAAATCTCCTGTAGCATCTTCACGAAACCTGGGTGACTTGTTCTAAAGTGACCTTTCACTAGACGATGGCATCAGCTCAATAGTCAAGTCTGCCTATTTCAACTACGTATTATGTCAAAAATTTGAGCCTGCTTTGTTAGTGATGAAGTTTAACGCTCCGACAGCATAAAGCGGCGACACGCAAACGCTGAGGGGACTTCAACAACCGTGTACTCGGCTGACGCTTGCAGCGAAACAGCACATGACCGTTCTCTTCTCCGTCAGCGTTCCAACTCTGCTCTACCTTGGGTCTCTGCTTGTCTCCCGATTCGCTCATCAACTCTGTGCTGCATCAGCAAGAGCTCATGCGACGGCTGACATGTTGAAGAACCGCAGCTGCGTGCTCGGTCGTACCTAACTGCTAACTGCAATGGCTATCCAAAGCTAGGTCACTGGACGACAGCTGGACACCGGCCTGCGTCCAAGCCACAAGGAATTCCAAATCAACATTGGTCGGTCAATGCATTTGCGACGCTCGTCTCGACTTCTCTTACTTGCCACTTTCAGGTCTTCGGCCTGTGCAATGAGACACTAACAGTTGGCGAAAAACTCTGCAGCTAAGCTTGTCTGTCTGTCTGTCGTGAGCGTCGTTGCTGCCACATTCGACCACTTCTAGTCCTGCCGTGGTTTCCCATCATGCAGTGCATCGATTGCAAGGTTTTCTCACTCAAATTTTGGTCTGTCTCTATTATCTTACAGGACCGACCTTCCATTTGCCGTAAGGTGAAGGTTATTCCCCTCACCTTTAGGTCTCGCCATTCCTTGTAGAGTGCCGAGCTTCCAATTGGGGCGCAAGGGTTCAATCGGTAAGGTCAACGCTCTCCTTCACATCCATCATTGGTCGAAGAGTACCCGAATCGACTCGGGTATAAAGTAAATAATAAAAGAAAAGAAAATAACATTTAATTAATTAATTAATTAATTTATTTATTCTTCGTTCGACCCAGGTAGGAACTGTCGATGCCGATTCACTAGATGATTCAGAGGGCCGCACGCGACGTGGGCTGAAAGTGAATTTCGCGCCGAGCTCAGCGAGCTGCTCCTCCAAGGATGCTCCTCACTGCGGGCGCTCTTTCGCTTCGCTGACTTCGTCGACTGCCGAATGTTTACCTGACCGCCGAAGACCCTTCGCCAATCTTCGGGGTCCATCTTGATCACTTTGTCTTCGAAGGAAATGGTCCTGACAAACGAACATTGGTCGATCTCCTAAGCGAGGGAGGGGGGATAGACCTGGAGAGGCGCGCTCTACGCATCTGGCCGACAGCGATGGAAGAAGCGTTTGTGTGAGGCAGCGGTGAAATGCAGCCTGGCAAATAGTTTCCCTAACCACGAGGGCAATGGTGGTGCCAGGATTTTTTTTTTTGGGGGGGAGGCAAAATCCGCAAGATTTTCATGTAGGCAGGACTATATCCGCAACTGATGAATGGTTATTGCTCAATATAACAGTACTCATTCGACGATACGAACTTGGCGTTTGCTCATCGAGTGGAATTAAGACATCCTTTCATCGTTGGCGACAGTCGGGGGGCGGTCCAGGTCGCTGCCTCCTGTAGGAAGGCCCTCCCCCTGGCTCCGCCGCCGGACGCTGTGCGCTGCTTTGCGAGCCGCGTGGGATAGCTAATTAGTTAATTTTCTTACGGCGAACTTTGAAGCCGCGCGCCCTCTTGTGAGCTGTGCGCAAGCGAAGGCGACTGCGAGAAAAAAGATTTGCCTACGACCGCTCATCGGCGACGGTCGTCCTTCCTCTCCACTACCCGCTCGGCTGTTAGCCCCTCCCTCTTGAAGGCGCCGAAAAACTGTACGGGTTTAGTCGGACCTTTGGCGAACTTTTGTTCCGCCGCGGCGCGCGCTCTCTTAGACGAGCTCTCGGAGCTCGTGGTCACTCGCGTTGATTTTCTTGAAAGTACTTGGCAGTACTTGTACCGTAGCAAAAGCTGTCTCCGCCACACGATCGCTGCCCGCGCAGCCGAAATCGGCGGCGCGGGCGGGACGGGAGACTCGACGCACCCCCGAGAGTCGGCGGCGGCGGCGGCGGCGGCGGCGGCGGCGGCGGCGGCGGCGGCGGCGGCGGCGGCGGCGGCGGCGGCGGCGGCGGCGGCGGCGGCGGCGGCGGCGGCGGCGGCGGCGGCGGCGGCGGCGGCGGCGGCGGCGGCGGCGGCGGCGGCGGCGGCGGCGGCGGCGGCGGCGGCGGCGGCGGCGGCGGCGGCGGCGGCGGCGGCGGCGCCCTTTCTCATCGCTGAGACGGCGCTTCTCTGGCGAAAATCTCATCGCCGGCGAGCGCCGCACGTGGCCCTGACCTGCGAAGCCCGTCGCGCGGCAGCTCGTGCTTCCGAGCCTATTTAGCTGCCGAGTTTCTGCCGCCCCGCGCTGACCGCCCTCTCTCGGGCTCTAGCCAAAAGAAGCAGGCGTCGATTTTCCGACTGTGACCGCTTGTGCTGAAACGCTTGTGCTCTGCATTTCCATGATCGGAGCTCTGCACCTCCGCAGCTCTTTCGCATGGATGTCATCTTTTTCTCTCGCCGCCATTATTGATGCGTATTTTCGCCGCTCTTTGCAGCCAGCTTGCTTGCAACTTACTTCCCCTACTGTTCGAGCAGGTATCGATACAAACATGACTTAGCGGCTGCTGCTGTCCTATAGTCCTTACGCATTGTAGCGCTAGGAGGAATTTTTGTTCGGTTCAAAACGTTAATCATACCGCACACGTCGACGGCCTTATTCTAGATCTCGTGATCAGCAAGGATGTCCTCCCCACTGACCTTGTGGTTGTTGCCCGCTGACCCTCGCAGATCGTTGTTCGGTCTCGTTTACTGTTCTTGCTCCCCTGTACGTACGAGGTAACGTCGAACTTGTCAAACGACGTAACTTTAAAAAAAGCATTGACATAGACACATTTTTGAAATCTGTTTATGGCGCAGGTATTCTTGATGCATGCTCTCGTTCATTCTGTCGGTGTACTGAGTCGTTGAGATTCTTTTCAATTTACAAAAAATCTCCTGAAGATGCGCCGGGTTAAGCGCAGGCTTGAACGTCGTTTCAAGAATTCGGAGTCGGATGCAGATCTAATAAATTTCAAAGACTTCCTTCGAGTGTACACATGGAAGCTTAAAAATGCCAAAGCTTTTTTCCCCACTCGAAAGCCGAATTCCTGCCAATCAAACCCTAAACAGATTTATAAGACAGTAAACCATTTACTGGCCAATGCTGAGAGGTCTGACTCTCCAGATATTAAGGGCTCAGCCGAAAAGTGTTCAGCCTTCTTTACTGAAAAAATTGTGCACATTCGTGCTTCCATAAAACCTCCTCCGACCAAAGCGAATGCGGAATCGCAGCCTGTGACCTTCCTTAAACGGTTTCCGAGGATTCTGCCTGCGATGTGGCTACCTTAATAAGGTTTCGCAAACAGAACTCGTCTCCTGAAGACCATATACCATCATCTCTGTGGTCTTCACTGGCAGACCAACTTAGCCCTGCCGTAACCAAGATTTTTAATGCTTGTTTGGGAAAAAGGGTCGTTCCCAAGCTCTTCAAATAGGCAATCATTAGGCCCATACTTAAAAAGCCTGGATTAGATATAGAGGTCCTTGCAAATTATCATCCAGTTCCTTTCTTCCTTTCTTGTCAAAGATTCTTGAAAAAATTGTTGCTAAGCAGCGGGTTGAACAAATTAAAAAGAAAGAAATGTCAGAAACATTTCACTCTGGGTTCAAGAGGCAGCACTCACTGAAAATATTCTCCGTGTTAACAATGACGTTCTACGTGGCAACGATGACGGAAATGTCACTGCCCAAGGCTAGTCTTCAAGTCCCAAAGGTTTGAGCACGTGTCTTCTTTGCTAAAAGAGCTAGTATGGATGCCGGTTGAACAACGGAGACAGAGCAAAGTTCTTACGCTGACCCACAAGGCCAAGATCACGGCTTGGCTCCTACGTACCTAGCTGAACTGCTGCACCAGTTTCAGCCTCTTCACGCCCTCAGGTCCTGTATGGACAATAAATTAGCTGTTCCACTCCTCCATTTAAAGACAGTTGGCGACACAAGCTTTAGCTCTGCAGGTCGTAGACTGTGGAATTCTCTTTTACAATTCTTACGCAACGGCAACTACTCTCCTGCTGCCGACTACGGCTCATCATTTTCAGCGGTCCTGAGCTGATACTTCCATGCTACTCACTACCTCAACTGCTCTCCTGACTCTGCTATGCTTCCTTCCCACTTTCTCTTTATTGCGTGAGACGAAGTCTGTTGGCTACCGAATGGGTACCGAAAGCCACTTAGGCCGTGAGTGGGCTATGCAAAACTCTCCTGCGTAACACCCGCATAGTCTTTGTGGCTTTGTGGAGTTACAGACAGAGATACATTACATAATGTAACTTGTCTATATCTGTAACTAAAAAATCCACGAGGACTAATTAAAAAAATATCTGAACATTTAATTCATTTTTATGGCGGTCTAAGCGAACTTAATCTCTGTCCAGGTGCTCCACATAGCTCCGCAGGGCTCGAGCCCACGACCTCGGTAGAGAAAGGCGAGCCCAACACCCCTAGGCCAAACCAGGGTGGCATTACACAAGAGAGTTTTCTATAGCCCACTCGGAGCTTTCGGTGGCTTTCGGTACGTAAACGGTAGCCCATAGACTTAATTTCACGTAATAACGAGAACGCATAAAGCATGGCTGAAAGTAGCTGCGTCAGGAGGGCAGTCGAGGAAGTGAGTAGCATGGAAGCAGCAGCTCAGGGCGTCTGAAAATGAGGTGCTCAGTCAGTCGCAGGAGAGATTGTAGATGTTGTAGCGTAATGGCTGTGGAAGTGATGCTACAGTCTGGGACATGATTGATCCTCTGACCACATGACCCGCAAGAGAAGTTAACCGCATCGTCTTTGTTGACGTGGACTTTAAACATGGAGCGGGTGCCCCGCCCCGGAATGGCCGAATTTACGTCGCGCTGCGATGGTCGCCCGCACTCATAGCACGCTCGCTACGAGGGACCGGAGCTCATGCACAGAATTATGCGATCGGTGCTGAGTAAATTCGAGCGCACCGACTTCCGCGAGCATCGTCGTCGTCGTCGTCGTCACTCCGCACCCCTACCAAACCTGCACGAGAGTGAAACAACAATCCCTTCTTTCTAGCCTCTCACCTCCGAAGCTAAAGAGGGATGTCTTAGCAACGGCTCGCTGCCCAGCGTAATAGCAGCCGCAGCTAATCGGACCAAATACAAGCCGAGCCACCGATCAATGCAGTAGCACATTCTAAAGTGCGGTTACATCGTCCGAAACTTAATCGCAGCTGTTAGAAGGCTCTACGTGCGTTTCTGTGAACGCCTGGGTGTTTGTGCGCTTGTGCATCTGCGTTCGTTTCCGGCGTCGTCGGTGTCCGGCTGTAAGAGTGCGCGGGTTTCGCTGGCGGGCGCCTTAGCCCTGCGCGGAAAGCGCGTGCGCAAACTCCGCATACGAACGCCGAAGCATCGCCCTTTCGGTGGGCGCGAGGAAATTTTCAACCCCGGAGAAGCGACGCCCGCCGGCTGCAGGCAGAAGGCCTCGCGATCGCGACCTTTTACGGTTAGTCGAAGCAAGGCCTCTGGCTTATGGCAGTCGAAGCAGTCGGGCGGAAGTCGGGAGCGGCGCCCGGCGCTGGCGCTCGCTCGCCTTCGCGGTATACGCTTGCGAGTCGATTGGGAGCGACGAAGCTGCGTCGCCGCGCCAAGCCCTTCGGCTGCGCATCGTCGCCGTGCTCCACGGGCCCAGACAAGCGACCGGGGCCTGCAGCGCACTGCTCCGCCGGTCTAGCCGCGAGCCACATCGTGCCCTCACCGTGCTGGCTGGTCCGGTCTCCCCTCGCACCATCTGGCCGAGCCAAACGACGCTCGCTTTCCGACTGCTATGCATCGCTCTCGCCTCCGCCGAACGGAGGGCCGCGCGTTTAGGAGACTTTATTTGCGGTCGCGAAAAGCGGAGCTGGCCGCCGTCGGCCCCCCGCGACGAGGTGAAAGCGCTTCTACGTTGGCCAGGCGTTGCACTCGCACGCGATCGGGCGAGCAGTTTCTCTTGGCGTTCCAGAGGGTGCCCGAAGCGGCAGCCGATTCGCACTAGCGCCGGCGGCCCGGGTTCAGCTGCCAACTGGCCAACCGGACGCATCCTTCCGTTGTCAAAAGCGAGCGAAGTCGAAATCGCCGTGCTTCTTTTTTCGCAGCGCAAGCTTATCCGCTTGCTCACGCTTATTTAACTAATATTATTATTATTAATGCGCCAAATTAACAGCCCGCCCGTTCGTGCCCTAGTAGTAATAATAGCAAATTTGTTATAGCTCTCTCAGATAACTCAATCTCTTTCTATCTAGGCACGTGACATTTGCTGCAAATTTCCTTGCGGTCGTCGCTCTCTGCCGATCGTTGAGCGGCCAGGTTCTGCTGTGCTACGAGTTGCTCATCGTTAGTGCAGCAGCAGGCGTCCGTCTGGCAATCTCTCAGTGCTATAGCCGTCGTGTGGGCAGCAACGGCGGTCCCGATTCGCTAGCCTCGGCTAGATACTTAGTCTCCAGCGACCGGCCACTGACTGACCGGCTCTTCTTTTCGCTATCGTTCTCCGCGAGCAAAAGTGGCAGATGGCGATGGCAGATGCTGCCCTGGGCTGCTCATATTTTCCGGTTTTTCTTTGTCTATGTAACGTAATGTATCTCCGTCTGTAAGTCCACAAAGCCACAAAGATTTTGTGGGGTTACGCCGGAGAGTGTTTTGTATAGAGCACTCACAGCCTAAGCGGCTTGCAGCACTACGCCCCGCACTTACCGGTCACCTTTTTGCCGACTTGGGCCTTGGCAGGTCGGCGAAGCGGCTGCGTCCGACGAAGCGGCTTCTGTCTGGCATTAGCGCCGCCGGCTCGAGGAGCCCTTAGCCAGCCGGCCTGTCGCCGCGGCTGGCACCGCGACGTCTGTCGCCGCCTGCACCATGGAGGCCGCTGCCGCCGTCTCGTTCGACGTGCTGGACGTCGACTGCCGCGGCGCCATCGGGGCGGCTGCACTGCAGCACCAACACGAGCTCCTGCACGGCACGCCCATAGCGAGAGAGCATGCCGTGGCTGCCATCCGGGCCGTGTGCGGCAGTGACGCGCTGGCGGTCGGCCGCCGCGATTTCCTCGCCGTGCTGGAGGAGATGCAGAAGCGCCACGGTCAGTAGTCGCGCCGCCGGCGACCGTGCTCTCGGGTTGTCGTCGTCTGCTGCTGCTGCTGCATCAGCAAGGCTGCTGTTGCCGCGGGACACGGTAGCTAGTGAGGTCTAGTAAGTCGTTGCCGGCTAGCCAGCCGGCGCTTTGGCGACCGCCAGCGGTTTGCTCCGTCTTGCAGTCACCAAAAGCCGGCCTGGCCACCTGGCATTCGCATGCCTGGGGCGTAAAAGCTGCTAGTGCGTAGGGAGGCAGGGCAGGGCAGGGCAGGGCAGGGCAGGGCAGGGCAGGGCAGGGCAGGGCAGGGCAGGGCAGGGCAGGGCAGGGCAGGGCAGGGCAGGGCAGGGCACACCAGCAGCCCACGGTCATCAGGCGTCCAGCCTGTGCTTGCCGGGCGCTGGGGGCTTCGGGCAAGCTGCGGGCACACGAGCATGGCCGCGGCCTCACGCTACGAGCGGCGCCCGTTGCAGCCATGGAGATAGCTGCCAGCTGGGACTTCTCGCTGCTCGCCACCGAGGAGGGAACGATCAGCGTGGAGCAGGCCTTCTACCTGTTCAATGCCCTGCTGGCCAGTGGCTTCGTCACGTCGGCGTTCGGCACATTCCTGGAGAAGAGGCTGGCAGCACTGGCAGCGGTGGCGGCGGCGAGCGGCGGCAGCCTCGCTGTGCTGCGCTGGCACGAGATCCGACAGCTGCTGCTGCAGCTGCCCGACGTGAGCCTCGAACCGCCGCCGCTGCCGTCGGGTGCGTGCTGCCTGGCCGGCGTTGGCGACGACGGCTACGTCGAAGGTGGGACTGCTGCAGACGATGTTGACAGCAGCAATGGCGGCAGTGGAGGTCTGTCGGCAGCGGCCCGCCTCCAAGCTGAGGAACTGGAGAGGCAGCTGGCGCAGCTGACAGCTGAGCGCTGCGCTGCAGCTGCGGCAGCAGTCACCAAGCGGAAACTTGCAGATCGGGAGGACGAGGTGAGCGTACATTTAGCAGCAGTGCTTTATCTTTCCTCCTCCTAATTCTCTCTTCCTCTCTCTCTCTCTCTCTTCTGTCCCTCTCTCGTCTCTTTCCTATCTCCCTCTCTCTCTCCCTCTTCTCTCCCTCTCTTCTCTCTCCTCTCATCTCTCTCGTCTCTCTCGTCTCTCTCCTCTCTCACTTCTCTAACGTCTCTCTCTCTCTCTCTTGTTTCTCTCTGTCGTTCCCACTGCCTCTCTGTCTCATGCTTTCAATCTGTTTCTCCTCTCTCCCACTGTTTCGTGCTTGCCCGCTTGTTGAGCTGGGGCCGTGATAGACCATGAGGTAAGGTTAATGATCAAGGTCGTGGGTTCGAATCATGCAGCAAGCGATCCTTTATTGCCAACTGTACAAACCGTGGTGATAGCCGCTAAGGCTCTTCTGCTGCAATACAAAATGAAGCGGTAGAGTCAGCTAATATTTATTATTTATAAGATTCATTTGTGTTTGTGTAGAGCCCTAAGAGAACTGCATCTCTATCCAGGGGCTTTGCGCATGCCGCAGGACTCGAGTCTACGACCTGGTCGTGAAAGGCTGGCACCTTACCACTGAACAAAATCCAGGGATGAGAACTAATGGGGGCGGGGCGGGAGGGGAGCTTGCTGAGGCGTAGGTAGCTTGCTGAGGCGTGCGCCTTGAGCAGTGCACTCGAATATGGGTAAGTCGCCCTTTGGGACTACAGCTCCAAGTCAAGCATGTGCTTACCTCCCACCAGTGAGGCACCTGCTGGTCACTTGGTGCAAAATGTCTCAGCTGTGTGGATGAAGGTGCATCGACATTTGTACCCAGCTCCTTTAGCAGTGCTTGTCTGAAGCCTCTGCAACCGAGGCATGCCATAATAGGACGAGCGGCAAAAAATGTGGCAATGGCAACACCAACGAGCCCCACACGTGTGTGTGTGTGTGTGTGTGTGTGTGTGTGTGTGTGTGTGTGTGTGTGTGTGTGTGTGTGTGTGTGTGTGTGTGTGTGTGTGGGGGTGTGTGTGTGTATGTGTGCGGGTGTGTGTGTGTGGGGGTGTGTGTGTGTGTGTGTGTGTGTGTGTGTGTGGGTGTGTGTGTGTGTGTGTGTGTGTGTGTGTGTGTGTGTGTGTCTGTATGTGTGTGTGCGTGTCTTGATGTATACGTGTGAACAAAAGATGTTCACCTGCGTGGGTCACTGTGAGAGAGCCCTCTGTACGACCTGTCGTCGGGCTTGACCGAGCAACAAGCCTGCTGGCTGCAACACCAAGCACTTTGTTCTTCAAAAGCACGCTGGCCAAGCCCAGTCTTCGTACTCTAGACGGCTGCTGTCGTCGAGCGATCTAGCAGTCCTCTCCCTAGTACTCCTCCGGCAGCACTTATATTACATGCACGGCTTGTTTTGCACTGTCGTGTTTTGCATTGTTCTTCCGAGCCCGCCCGACCGCTGGCTGCAGTTTGTGGTACATGGATGTCCCCACAGATGCCCCCAATGCACGGATTTGGGCCAGACTGCATGGATTTTCGCCAGACTGCCGAGTCATCGTCTGCCCTTCCACGACTCAAGAGCTTGCGGCTGCTTAGGCAGTCTGTGAGCCCTCGTAGGGTCTCAGCCCAGCTCTCACAGACTGCCGAGTCATGTTCCTTCAAAGTCACCTTGATGTACAATATCCTGGGGCTCGTGTCAGGCTGCCGGCATATGCACTCGGTGCTAATACAACTGGAGGCAGTTTTTTAATTGAATCCGTATATTTAAACTGAAGCCTCTATCGAATCTCTTGCTCTGAATCGGTGAAGAGGCATCTAGCTTAGCTTAGACATACCATGTGAGAAGCCACGCCTCCACGAGCCGACGAGCCGCTCGGAGGCTGTGGAATGCTGCAGCACGCCTTCTTGCATTTTCGAAATAGCAGTTATTTGAATACTCGTTCTCTGCCTTCGGAGGGAGAAAGCTTGACGCACTGACAGACTTGACGCACTGACAGGCTTGACGAATTGCAGTAGGAGCGTGCACACCTGCGACTGCCCGGCTGGTCTGCGGCTGGTCAGGTGACAAACGCACCATCCCACTGTGGGCCTAGGGTCATTTCATCCTGCTATCTTGCTGCTGCATGCCACGACGTGGCCTCGAAGAGCGGCTCCGGAGCATGTTCGATTAGCGTCTGTCCAGTAGTGTCTAACTATTGTAGGGCGGCGACGAAGTAGCCAAACAGCGAATAGAGCACGCCGAGGCGCTGCGCTCGGGTGCTCGGACGAAGCTACTCAGGTGAGGGGAGCCGCCACGCCACCTCTGCCGCTGCCAAGGTCGTACTGGACGGATTCGCGGTGCTCGCGTTCGTTGAGGTGTTCGCTTCTGTCGAGATGGTGTGTCGCGTTGCGCTATGCTTTCGCCCGGTTCGAACATGGACGGCCACCGCTTCTTGTGCCTCTGCGCAGACAGAATGCTGGCAGTTGTTCTTGCACCAACCGAGAGCGCCGAGCTTTTGTCCGTGTCGAGCATTTTGACAGGCGTAGAGTACATTCGTCCATATTGCTTCAAGTTATAGTGGCTACTATGTGTTGAGTGCCGTAGCTTTGTTAATAATATAATAATAATAATAATAATGCACTTGATAAAGCGCCCTCAGAGAACTTAACCTTTTTCTAGGCGCTTTACATTTGCTGCAAAGTGAAATGCAATTGAATGGTAAGTCAAATCATGCTTGAAAAACAAACAAAACGAATAATATAGTTAGGGGTGACAAGCACAGGGTCAGCATGCAAATGTGGTTAGTGGCAGCATGCACAGTGTCAGCACGCATAAGCACATCAAGGACGAATCACAGGGACCCACTAAATGCTGTCCTAAATAGGTGTGTTTTTAAGTTCTTTTTAAAAGTGGTCAGGTCAGGGGATGTTCTGACGCAGGTCGGGAGGGAGTTCCAGGCTTTGGGAGCATACGAACTAAATGCACGGTCTCCAAAGGATTTGAGGTTTGTACGAGGTATTTGTAGACTGTTGGATTCCGAAAAGCAAGTGGTACGATGCTTGGCCTGGTGGGGGGGGGGGAGTAAATCTGAGAGATAGGCTGGAGCCAAAGAATGAAGTGACACAAAAGTGAGCGACAAAACCTTGAAGTCAATCCGAGTTGCCGTTGTTGCAACTCTTGCATACATAAGCATTTAGATAAATAATAATGATTCAGTAACGTTCACTTTTCATGTCACCTTTCAATGTAGGGCAAACTTTCTGTGCTCCGTCTGCACGTCGTGAAGTATGTAGACAGTAGACCATGAAGGGCTAATCATTTCCGGTATGGTAATCAAAGTAATCATTTCCAGTATGCAATGGATACGTGGCTGTGGGGTTAATGGCGAACAGAAAGTCTGCTGGGTGGTCTGCCATTGGTGTCTCAGACCATTGTGAAGCATACCAACCACAGCATACATACATGCGTACGTACTTTTTTCTCTATCCTGCTCCCCTGTACTTTTAAACTTGGACTGCAATGCTAGCCGACCATCCAGCTGTCGGCATTCCGTCTGGTGCTGTGCTGTACTGGCAGTTGACAACCTGCCGATCAGACTCTAGGCAGTAGTTTTCTAGCGCCCTCCATGGCGTTCCTCGCAGGTAATATGCTGAAAGGGCCGTATTGCTAGAACTTGTGCCTCTGAGCATGCCTTTGGCTCCCCAAGACAAAAGACACTATCTTTTCTATCAAGCAATGCAGTGCTCTCTCTGGTTGTGGCACTCCAGACATGTGTCTGCAGATTTAAGCCTGCACTAGTTTGCACAATCAGCGAAATTTAATCTGCTTTGTATGTGCTTCTTCCCTTTAATGCCTCTGTGTTTTTTGGTATGTCTTTTATGGTGTGTCATGCCGTAGGGGTAGTTCGATTGGGCTGTTTCTTAGCTTTTGCTGTATTTAATCATTGCCGACTTGTGGAGTCTCTAGAATGGCAGGGATCTTCCTTTTGTTATCGGCCTTGGTCAGCTTCACTTGAATAAGGAAAGCAAAGTGAAAGTGCCAGTTTGCGTGTGACAGTTTGACAGTGAGAAGCCACTTGAAAACTAGTGCAGGTTTGCGATGCCCGAAAAGAGTACCATCCCGTTTAGTTTTTAACAGTTGGTTTTTAAAACGTCTCACATTGATGGCTGCCAGCAGGGAAAGGCAAGTTCATCAGCAATTATTTCATCGAAAAATTAATTCATCAAAAATTAATTCATAAAAATTATTTCATTTAACATTATTTCATCAACAATTATTATTTCATCAAACCTCTTTTATTGCAAAAAGTGACCGAAAATAAAACCCACAGTGCAATCGAGAAAATGAGATATGTACAAATGAGGACAAAAACAAGGAAAGCGAATGCAAAAGCAAAAAGCAAATCAAACTTTACCAGTGTTTCGATCCCATCTCAGTTGTTCTTCAAATGCTCAGCCCTCTGCTCACGACGATTCAGGCGAAGGTTTCTGGCGATTGAACGTAAGTAGTCGAGTTGCGACATTTCTCCGTAGCATTGTACAGTGTTCCAAAAGCGATTGCCAAGCAGGCAGTCTATGTGTGTGTGTTATTGTGTTTATGAGTTTGATTGTGTGTGAGTGTGTGTTGCATGCACATGTTGGCGTGTGTGCTTAGAGGCTGTGTGCATACAAAACTGCCGTTTTTATTGAGTGTAGGTCTGCTACACCGGCACAGTGGTAAGGAGCTAGTACTTGATAGCTCAGGCTGTGGGTCTGAGTCTTGCAGTGGGCAATTGCAGAGTTGCCTGCTACGAGGTGGCGAGTGAATGCTGCTAAGGCTCACATGCCATTATAGAAATGTGGCTGCGAATTTATGATGATGACGATCGCTGTATTTTACTTTTGTGATTCTTTCCTTGTAGGTGGGAAGAGGAAGGCCTGAGTGGCATGTTGAACGATGATAGCAGGGCCAGGGCTGCAGGTCTGCTGTACCTGACGAAGACACGCAGTAACCCCGATCTGGTGGAAGTTTCATGCATACAAGAGAGAAAGTACGACTCTCTGAGGAAGTTGCTTTTGAAGTCATTGGCTAGGACGAACCATGGTAAGCCTTTCCCGAGTGGAAGTTTCGTACCTGAGAGTTTTGATCATACTGGCTACATACTATCTGCATGTATGAATATGTATAAGTATGCCTGGTGAGGGAATTTGCATTGGTCGAGGCAGCTGTGGTGACAGCAACAGGAGCCTTGGGTCATGTGGTCTGATAACACCGTGGCGTTAGTTGGCTGAGTCGCCGTAAGCATTGGTGGACTGGCAGGGCTGACCATGGCCACTTTGGAAGCACTAGGCCTTGGGTTCTATCGGGACAAAGCAGATGACCGTGACAGACAGAGCTGATAGTGTACAAAACATGTTCACCGGTATCGAGGCTTAGGCACGAGTGTGGTGGCATTGTAATAATTATTACTTCATTTGTATATTACCCGAAGAGTACTTAATCTCCACCCAAGAACAACTGGCTACAATAGAACCATAACCGAAGGGTTAGCTACATGCATCAAGCAAACGAACGTAAACAAGTATCATGCTTAGGCCAGCATGCTAAGCTAAAGCAACATGAAGACATTCGTGGCCACCGGTTAGTACGACCTCTGGCTAGTAACATGCACTGAATCATGCACACGCGCACAGCTCACACCTCAACTTAATAAAACAGTCAAGTTCTCCGAGACGAAGGGAAAGCCGACCAGAGCAGATGGATCTTTTTCTGAGACTTAAAAGAGGCTTAGTCATTGCAGGTAGTGACCGTAGCTGGAGTGCGTTCCAGACTTTTGGTGCACAGGAGCTGAAGGCTCGATCACCGATAGATTTCAAATAAGTGCAAGGGACGATGAGATGATCAGATGGTGAGGAGAGGGTGGGTGCAAGAGCAGGTGACTGGAGGAGCAAGGATAGCAGATAGGCAGCCTGGTGTTTGCCAGTGAAGTGACCTGTAAGCCAGATTGAGGATCTTGAACTCGATTCGAAGCCTGAAAGGGCACTAATGAGCTCTGCCAGAAGTAGTGTGATATGGCAGCCACGCCTCTGACAGCAGACCAGATGAGCCGCCGAGTTTTGCACCAGTTGCAGGAAATTAGGGGAACAGGTTAAGGGTCCTGAATAAAGGGAATTTCAATAATGTAGATGCAATGTCTCAAACGCCTGAGCTAGTCATGCTGTCGTACTCTCTTGAAGTCTGGATTTATCGTCGTTCCTTGTCTGAAAGTCGGTGGACTTGACAGCGAAGAAAGTCTTTCCAGCTCAATCACAAGTCGTTTTGGAATAGTACGCCTAGGTTAGGGACCGACCTCACCTGAGTGGGCTTGGCTTGATAGTAGACGTATGCCTTTGTAAATTAGAACCAGATAATTTTTAGTTCGTGATGAATGCTGCCCTTAGGTCGATCTCTACGTCCGATGATTTCAGCTAAATGCCCTTGAATGGCTCCCCGTCGATCAATAGAGACAGAAATAATAATAATAATAATAATGCACTTTATTAAGTGCCCTTAGAGAACTCAATCTCTTTCTAGGCGCTTTACAGTTGCTGCAATGGAAGCGCGATTGAAGGGTGAGTAATATCATACTTGATAAACATGAATAACATGGTTAGGGGTGACATGCACAGGGTCAGCATACACATGTTGTTAATGGCAGCATGCACAGTGTCAGCACGCATAAGCACATGAAGGACGAATCACAGTGACCCACTAAATGCTCTCCTAAATAGATGCGTTTTCAAGTTCTTTTCAAATGTGGTCAAGTTAGAGGATGTTCGGATGCATGTCGGGAGGGAGTTCCAGGCAATGGGAGCATACAAATTAAATACGCAGTCTTCAAAATTTCCTACTCTTACTGACAAGGCGTGACATGGCTTTGGCCCTTGAAACATAGCCCGATTTTTTTTACCAGTTTTAAGCCTCCTTGTGGCTCCAGGTTCTCTTTCAAAAACAACTTAGCTGTTCAATGCCTTAGCTTTCAGACTTGCATCGAGACATCTTCTGACTTGACCACATTTAAAAAGAAGTGCCTATTTATAACAGCATTTAGTGGGTCCCTGTGATTCGTCCTTTATGTGTTTATGTGTGCTGACACTATGCATGCTGCCACTAACCACACTTGAATGCTGACCGTGTGCAGGTTACCACTAACAGTGTTATTCTTGATGTTTATTGAGCATGCTACCACTAACCATTCGATCGTGCTTCCTTTGCAGGAAATGTAAAGCGCATAGTAAGAGATTGAGTTCTCTGAGGGCGCTTTATCAAATGTATTATTATTATCATTATTATTACCGTTGGTGACAGTAGCTTTTGCTCTGTAGGAAGCCCCGAATCGTCAGGGCTCACTTTCAAGGCACATGCGCTGCAGCCTCTCTGCTGCTGCTTTCGCAGATCCTTTTTTGCAACCTCCTCTGGTATATACGCCGAAATGTTAAGAGTGTATCCGATTCGAGGTAGACAAGCCGTGCCGGCATCGTACCGACGACGTTCTGCATTCACCAGGTGACTTCACTTGGGAGACCTTGACCGAGCAGGAGCAGGAGCAAGCGTGCGGACAGCTGGCAGCAGCCGAAAAGCAGCTTCGCCGGCAGCTGGATCCGGCCGCAGCCATGCTGACCAGCCTGTCCGGGGCATCGGCGCCTTTTGCTAGTGCCGAGGGATACGGAAGTCTAACCGGTGAGTCGACGATCTTCGGCCTTCGTGCCTGGTTTGGCCATCTGGATGAGCACGTGCGAGCGCAGGTTCGACGACGGATATTAGCATCTTTCGACGAGGGAGTGAGCGCAGGCTTTTCGAGGGGCAGTGTGAGCACATCTTCGGGTGCCCATCCTGGCTCTCACTGGCAGGCCCCTGGGGTCGGTCGGTGGAGATGGCTGGACCTACCCCCTGCCCCTCGCTAGGCAGTCGTTCAGCAGTGTATGAAGAGGCAGCAGTGTTGGGCAGAACTATATGGAGGTGACTTGAGGAATTCCACGATCTTTTGCGATGAAAGCACAATTGGTCAGCTGCCCTTGAGTGAACTAAAGGCGCTGCCTATTTTTTTGTTTAAAAGCACCCGAAGCTCAGGCCAGCCTTCGTTTGTGCCATTCAAGAAATACATAAGTACACACTTTTAGGACTTACTCAGTCTTGCACGACTGTTAGTTAGGTGTCAGCATACATGCTGAATATTTCCACATACATGCCAAGTGATACATTAGCTGCATGTTGCCTCACTCAACCACCATTTCCTTGTGATGTCAGTGATTCCTAATAGAGATCGTGGGACTGCTTACCAACAACCGTGATGATGCCAACAGTTGCACGAGAACCGTAATTTCCTCCGATTTTTGCTTCGTCTGCTTGCATATCAGGCTGCACAGGGCTTCCTATCTCCAATGGACGTTCTATCTCTGGCACTCACTTTTCAGATATCCTTGGGCCACTTTTCGTCAGTGAGCCACCCCATGATGTTCCAAGCGCTGTTCGCCGCCACCTGGTGGCTGACGGCCCGGCCGACTCGAGGCTGGCCATCGCGGCTGGTAGGTGTATGGGCAAAGCCACTGCTGGCGGCTGCACGAGTCCTCGGTTGTCGTGCCGAGCAGGGGCAAGTCTTGCGGCAGTGGCTTGCGGCGCTCAGTGGCTTGCGGCGCTCAGTGGCTCGCGGCGGCACTCTTTGCCAGCGGAAGCTGCTGCCGACTGCTTCTTGCTCTGCGGCGCGCAAACCATCCGCAGGTAAACCGGCGAACGGTTTGCGCGCGTTCGGCTCCCCTTGCTGCCTTCATTCGGCATTCTCGGCGCGCGAGCGAACATTTGCCGTGTCGTCATGATGTGACGACATGCTCGGCGTTTCGCTACCGTCGCGTCGGAAGCTGAACTTTAGCGGCGGCGGCTGCTGCGGCACGCTTTGGCTGCAGCCGCCGGCTCTTCACTGCGAGCAGGAGCAGCTGGCAGCGGCAGCGGCCCCAGCACGTTCGGCGCCCTGCTGTCGGAGCTGAATGACCGCGAGCGAGCCGAGCTGTGGCTGGTGACGTCCAGCTGGACGGCGGCTAGGAGGATCGGCGACTCTGCCGCCGGGCTGGCCGCCTACTGCCGCTTGATGTGGCAGGCGCTGGCGATCGACAGCTACGGCAGCTTCGAGGCAGCTGCTCTGGCTGCAGGCGTTCGAGAGAGAGCGCCAAGCGCTTTGGTGGACTCGAGAATGTAAGGGAAGCGCTTCCTCCCCTGTGCGCCACCGCGAGCACCGCATTGAAGTATCGAGTATCGAATAGCTGGACAGCTCGGAGTGTGGCTTCATCGCTCATCGTATCGATTGCTCCGATGTGCGCCTGCTAGCTGAACACGCATTTGCTGTGTGTCGCCTTTGCCAGACCTAGTTTCAACAACCGGCTGTCTCACTAATGATATTTATTGTAAAATGTGTCACGATCGTTATTTTGAGATCCGGGACTGCTGTGCTGCTGTTAGGCTGCCATAGGTAAAGTGCATTCGGCTCGATGAGCACCTGCTAGATGGTGCTCAGTGCCGTAGATATGCTTTTTAAGATTTGTGTGCCTACTGTGTGCCAGTTGCTGCTGATGAATGCCCCCTATCTGCTAATCCCAAGAGCCTTCTCTAGTATATCTTTCTTGGAGGCGGTAGTTTGCACGTTTTAGATATTATCAAATTCGGAGGGAAGGGCAATTTACATAAATCGGATCTACGATTTCTGACCGTTCTACTGTATACAGCAGGGCTAGCGTGCGGCTAGTGTGCATTATCAGGTATTTATCACTGCTCAGTCTTGAATGTCGTCGGTAGTGCTGCACTTTTAGTGGATTGGCAGCTGCATAGCATTACCAGTTTCATCAAATATGGTAATCGCAAAACTGGCAAACCGTCACTTTGTTCAAAAGCGTAATAAGAATAGTAGTTATAATAAGTTATATAGCCCCTTAACAAAAACCAAATCTCTTTCTATGCACTTTTCATATGCCGGGCAGGCAGTGTGTCCATTGGTTAATGATAGCAAGTACAATTTCAGTGTATATGCAAAATAATTTATTGAGCACCCTCAGACAACCAAATCTCTTTCTAGGCACTTTACATGTGCTCAAAAATGAGCATCTCCATTGGTTAGTCATAACATGCAGTTTCTGAACACACATGCAGACAGTGAGCATTTCACGTGATTGAGCAAAGGCAGTGAGGAGCAGATGGGTTTGTAGTTTCTTTTTGAATGTCGTCCAATCAGGAGATGACATGATCTCAGTCGGGAGTGAGTTCTAGGTTTTAGTTGCATAGTAACAGTTGGCACGGTCTCCTAGGGACAATCGGAAGGTCGCACAGGGAAGTGCGTTAGGGGCACAACTTGATGACCTGAGTCAGAAGAACTGGATGGTATGACAGGCCCGACGAGAAAGTAGTTGAGATAGGTTGGCCGAAGCAAGAGAATCAAGACACCTAGAGGTGAGTGGCAGAGTTTTAAGGTCGGCACTCTGCTTAATTGGATGCAAGTACCAATTAGTGAGAAGTGTTGTAATGTGACAGTTGCAAGTTTTACGGCAGACACAGCCTAGCTGCCGAGTTTTGCATCGTCTGCAAGGATCTTAGCACAGGCAGAAAAAGCCTACTAGTATCGGCCTACAGAAACGAATGCACGGAACAAGATGGCTGTAGTGTCCTTGTCTAAGCAAGTCCAAATTTTTGCAGTTTTACATAGGTGAAAGTTGGTCGACTTGACTGTGGAGCTGATGCGTTCGTGTAGTGAAAAATCATTTTGGAAAAAGGACTACCAGATTCCAAGCAGATGCTACAGGAGATATTTTGGCCGAGCCAATCTCGAGGGCTAGGCTTTACCATTTCTGAGTTTGGCCATAGTTAGTAAGTTGATTTCATTGTCATTCAATTTGAGAAGGTTTGCTGCCATCCAAATTATTTTTGAAATCGATTAATTTTTTACAATCAATTTTTTGTTTATTGTGCCATACGAAGCTAGGCTTGCCGTGGATACTCTGGAATGTGTCACGTAAGATATGGAGCAGTAATCTTTATTTCTGTCACCGAAGTCTGGTTCGACTGTTGGCATAGTTGTGAACCCAGTCAGAATACTCACCGCTCCCTCACAGTAGAAAGGAAAGGCCAAGCTAATTGACCGGGCGATTAAAAGGATTTTTTTATCTGATTTAACAGCGTTATTTGTAGCAGCAGAAGAGCCTTAACGGCTGTCACCACTGCTTGCAGTTGAGAAGAAAGGATTGCAACTGCAACTCCACTGCAGGATTCCAACCCACGACCTGGGTCGTAAATAGCCATCACCTTACTTCCTGGGCTATCACACCCCTTAACGGCCCTGCGATGAACGACTGTGCTTCTTCCCGAAACCGCTTTTCAGTTCTTTTGGTCAGGCAAAGGGACCTAAAGTCTGTCAAGTGTCTTAATACCATGGAACAAGCGGTCTCGTCTGCCTTCCATTTCTTTATGCAGTTTAGCTATTACTGAGGGCATAAGGAGGAAGCTATGGGAGTGAGGGGTGGGCTCAAGCCCCACGAGTCTTGCGGAAGGGGCATGGCTTGCACACCCCAACCGCGATTACAGCCGTTCATCCCCCCTCCCCGTTTGGCCCAAGGTGCTCATCTTTAATGATCGAGGTCAAGGTGAGTGCATTTGATGACCGAGGCCGTGGGCTCGAGCCCTGCGGCATATGTGAAGCACGTGGATAGAGGGATTCAGTTCTCTTAGGGTGCTATACAAATGAATTAAAACTCTTATCTAGTGAGCCGTGATGGCTCACCAGGTGAGTCGGTTGCTTTTCACGACCTCGGTCCCGAGGTCGTGGGTTCGAACCCTTTGGTGGACGATCCTTTATTGAGGCGAAAGTGGTGGTGATAGCCGTAAAGGCTCTTCTGTCGCTATACAAAAAGAGGCTATTAAATCAACTGGTATTTTTTTTTATTTTTGATCTGCTGAACAAGCGCATTCTCTTTAGACAGGTCTAAAGTGGCATGCCGAATGGCTCGCCTTCGGCTCACAAATATAGCCTTCGGCGCTCAACTTCAGTGATAGGCTCTCCATACTTTGAGGTATGCATCTTCTTTCAGACTGCTTCCGGGTGGCGTTGCTTCACAGTTGCTGAGGAGCTTCAGCCTCTCAGTAAAACGGGTATTAATTTAATTTTTTAAAACTAAATACAATAATAAGCAAATTCATTAATTTACTTTAATTTTAATGGAAATTAAGAATTTTCTTCTTTGGAGGTCTAGCTAGCCTTCTTCCGGAGAGGATTCCATGGTCCGATACAATTTCGACTCTATGTACCATAACTGTTATTCATGCATGGCCCATAAAACAAAAATCACAGCTGCTTTGCCAGCCTGCATTAGCCAATAGGAAGCGAGCTTGCCTTAATATAAATGCCAACGACACCTATAAATGTTAATGTCACATATGCTGAAAGTTAGCATGTCAATTGGCTAGTTATAGCATGCAGTGAAGCTGGAGTTTACTGCGATTTTTCTCTGCTGTAGGCTGGTTTCCATGTAAAAGACGCTGAAGAGTTTTTACCATAGAGAGGCTAGGAGGCCTGAAAGGTGGTGCACCTTTGATGCTAAGTTCTTGATCTCCATTCAGAAGGGGCTATTTAGCCCCTCTGAAAAAGTTAAAATTTAGCTAATTCAGCTTCATTTAAATAGCAACAGAAGAGCCTTAATAGCTGGCACTTTATCAAGTGCATTATTATTATTATTATTATCACCACCCCTTACTGGTTCGCACTAAAGGATCGCCCACTGTAGGATTCGACAGAGACAGACAGACAGACAGACAGACAGACAGACAGACAGACAGACAGACAGACAGACAGACAGACAGACAGACAGACAGACAGACAGACAGACAGACAGACAGACAGACAGGGGTCGTGAAAAGTAAGCCCTTTACCCCTGGGCTAAGACTCAGGGTCTGCTCTTCCCTTCGAATGCCTGGCATACCTCTCTAGTGACCTCTGATTCCAAGGAGGTGGCTACCTGGTTTGGCCCAGTGGTTAAGGTGCTAGCCCCAACCAAGGTTCGGCCGAGGTCGTGGGCTCGAGCCCTGTGGCATATGTGAAGCGCCTGAATAGAGATTAAGTTCTCTTGGGGTGCTATACAAATGAATTACATATTATACATACCAGGCTTAGGAGTGAGTAAATACAATTAGTTTGTATTAAGTATGTTTTCAGCTCTGGAGGCTTGAAGGTTTAGGAGATTCAAAATGTTTCTTCAAAAGGGGAATGATGCTTTTTTGGGTTTTAGATGGGGTTAACAAGGCTGCTAGAGCCTTTGGTTTGTGCATTTTTTCGGTTACATAATGGATCAATATTTAGAGTTGCTAAATAGTAAACATTTTCAGATGCGTTAACAAAGC